>JAOTQJ010140663.1:0-38204 GCA_025642045.1 Solanum sejunctum
TCTTAAGGACCTAAGTTAAGTAGAATGTTACATAGGTCCCAATACTTTATTAAATCGAACCAATTAAGGACGTTCGGCGTTTAAATTATGTTGCTGGTCCTAACATGGGTATAACCCCAATTTAAGAGGATCCATATGAATAAATAATTTTCACTAATTTATGATTTTCAAAGAGTATTCGTGGCCTGGCCGCGATGCATCAGGGTTATGAAGCAGTTAATTTTCTCCTTCGCATTTGGTCGCGTCACAGACTGCATGTAGACCAGTATAAAATTTTCCTTACTTTTTTTGTTTTGGCCAAGGGCATTGCGGTAATTGCCCCATTCTCAATTTAGCATGAAATCACCCGTACTTAACCATTTTTCAACTTTATATCTTACAACATCCCCTCTCAAACCCCTCTAGAACTCTATCAATTCTCTCATTCAAATCTAAGGATCTCAAGCTCAACTTTGGTACTCAAGGGTTTATTTCAAGCTCTAAGACTACTTCAAGTTCACCTCAAAGAATTCAAGGTTTAAGGTATATGGGTTTCATCCATTGGGTCCCTCTCATCCATGAAGCCTAACCTTCCATTTCTATGAAAATTGCATGTCTTCAAAGTTGTATTACGTATGAGTATATCTTATTATGGATTATGAATATAAATTATGTTGGAATTTTAGAAATATTGATTGATTATGTATGACTATCTATTTCAAGCTTATACCATGAATTGATTTTGTCTATTGAGACTATGTATATTTTGAGCTGTGAAACCATGAACTATTATGAGCTTTTGTTATGGATTTCAAGGTACCCTACATGAGAGTTTTACTCATGTTGGTGGTTTGATTTGCATGAAGTTTACTCATCTTATTTCACTGTTAAATTGCATGATTTTGAACAAGTATCATGAACCCACCAAGTGTTTGAAAAAATTACATGACAAGAATTCTCAAGTTGTTGATGATTTATTACATGATTTACAAGTCAAGTGACTTCACGATTACTAAGGGCTTTCAAGCATGTATTGAATTCATAAAAGCATCTATGGTTTTACAAGTGTCAAGTTAAGCCCTATTTCAAGATTTTTACCTCTTGTGAGCCATTCATGTTAAAGCAAGGCTTCATGCATGATTTTTATCTACTCTCATGTTCAAGTTATGCTCACTACTAGAGGTCAAGCATGTTTCAAAAGCTACTCATGTCATGTTTCCATGTTTCTTACAAGTTATACAAGTTATGATCATTTCAAGTATTTCCTGGGATTTGACTTAGTACATATTGAGGCTTAAGATGGGGGCTCGACTCCAGGGGTCCTTACATAAAGTCTTTAGTCTTTAAACTATGTACTACCATAGGATTATGATTCCTACCATTGTTACACTAGTGGATCCATCTAGTTATGTTATAGTTATGTTATCATGTTTTGTTTGCCTTGGCAAGTAGAGCACACCTAGTCGGTGGGTGTCATGCCCATCCACCTTACCAAGGGGGTGTCATGCCCATCCACCTTACCAAGGGGGTGTCATGCCTTGGATTCCAAGTTGTAGCTACTTGGTCTATGTCGATTGAGGTCACTTCCCACATGTGCATGCTATATATGTTGTGCAAGATGAATGATTTACGAGCTTGTTTTGTTATGAGTATTGATCATGCATGCCATATTGAGATTATATCTATTTTATTTGCTTATGTTTTGTTGCATTGCATCCCGCATACTTAGTAAATTCAAACATACTAATGCATATTCTATGCCTATATAATATTACCATGTAGGGACCGAAGCTCCTTTTGATCATCCTCCACATTGCTAGTTGATACTTCAGAGATAAGCTTTGGTGAGTCCTCAAGTCTGAGGACACTATATACATTACTCTTGCTATTTTGAGACTTTATTTTTGTTGAACACTTGTTATTATGAGGGTGAGCCCGAAAGTGTTTTGGCCCCAGCTCTATTCCATGTTAGAGGTGTTATTGGATATTATGGTTTATTTATGCTATGAGCTTGACTCTTTTATGCTTTTATGAATACTAAGACTTTCCTTAGTCCCACTATCCTTTTTATTATGTCTCTTGTCATTGTTTATTTTGCTTCCGCGACCAAGGATTGGGATTGATAGACTACGAGGCTTGTCTGAGGTCTGTTCCCATTCATGGTGTCACATCTAAGCCCTAGGCTTGGGTCGTGACAAACTTGGTATTAGAGCCAAGTTGTTAATCATCCTCGAAAATCCAACACACCATGTCAATTAGAGTCTTATTCATGGTTGTGAAGCATGCCACAACTATGAATTTGAGGTTATGAGGCATTTTGTAGGAAATGTTTCGCTTTTTCATGATCTTTGTCATACGATAGAGCTAAGTCCTCTAAGGATTATCACTGATTTCTAACCATTACATTTTAGAATGTGTCTCAAGTCATGTAGAATGGAATGCAAAAATGGATAGACATCATAGGCAAAATGCATAATAATACTCAATAGATTGCATAATAGCAAGATGGCATATATGAATTATACTTGGAGTAAAGTCGTGCTTATATAGAACATAATACATGTGTAAGGAGTGACCATTCTTAGTGCAATCCAAGGCCCACCACCTCCTTTGTGAGGCACATGAGGTACAAAACCCTTTATAAGGGTGATGGAGTATAAACCCCCTAACAAGGTTGATGGGTACAAACCCCCAACAAGGTTGCACGGGCCTGTCACCTCCCGAGTGAGGCTATCGAGGTACAAACCCCTCAACAAGGTTACTCAGGCCTATAACCTCCCGACTGAGGCTTATTCATCCCCAACACTATAGAGATCATCATCATATACATACATAACTTTCATTATCATATAATCATCATATATAGACCCTTCTTTCATTATCATAAAGTCATTCAACTCATAAGACATGCGTTGGACCTTCAATTCCTTAAGAAACTATAACCGGACATTATATCAAACACTTGCCAGGTATGTAGTGCTAGAGTAAAACTATGCATATCAAGAGTGTGATCACGCTAGAAAATCCCATGTAAAACCATTAATAGATATTCATGCTAGAAAATCCCCTGTAAAACCATCAATAGATACTTAGTAACACCCTCAAGAAGCATGCATCAAAATCCTTCATCAAATCCCACAATACATCTTAGATTTATAGCCCAAAACATAGGAAAACAGTCACAATTTCATTAACCCCAACATAGTGTGCAGTGAATTTCATAATCAATAAAACCCATGAGTAAATCAACTTTAAATCATACAATTTTTAAGAAAAGGAAGCTTGGGCGTTATGGGTGAAAGGAACCCATGAAAGAAACCCATATATCTTAGCTTTGGAGATGAACTTGATGAAGATTAGAGATAGAGACTTGAAGCTTGAGTGAGAAACTTGCAATCCGGATGAGTTTGAGACTAGAATTTAGGAGATGAAATATTTGCTAAGTGTTTGAATGAGTATTGGGGAATGTGGTGAATAATATGAGGGTGAAACAAGGCTAAGTATAGGTATTTTCACACATGGGAACACTTAGGCCTGAGAATCAAATTTCTTGGACCGGACTTGAAAAAATGCCCAAAAATAACACTTTGGCGCGCTCTGGGCGCGAATGCACACTAGAAATCACATTTTTGCGATTTTCAAATTTTTCTAAGGTTGTTCTTAAATTAGGGTTAGACCTATTTTTCACTCAATTTGACCCCTTGAACAAGAATATGAAGTCGAACTTTGATATCATATACAAATTTTGAGATATATGGAAATTATGATTCTAGGCAATTTCGAGGCACATCTTCGGCACTTTTTAGGGTCGTTTCAAATTATGGTGGAAAATGCTGGAGGAACATGGTTACATGTTTTATGTGTGGAAATATGGGCCACAACATTATTGATTTTCCATATGCTCAAAGGAAAGTAAGGGTTTTGGTGTTCAAGCTTCTCGTCCGTGCCACAAATGTGAAAGTACCATATGGGAGATTGTTTGGCCAGTTTGAGTGCATGTTTCGATTGTGGCACAAAGGATCATAAATTGGGACATTGTCCATAGTTTGCTAAAAATCATGAGGATGACTGTCGACGTTCCCAACCATACCCCTCTAAGGGTCATTAGACTTGGCATAGTGCTTCATAGGTATGTTGAAGGTTATGATTTTGAAGTGTATGCATCGATAGAATCAGGTGCCACTCTTTATTTCATTACTTTCTTTTGTTGCCAAAAAGCTTCATGCATGTCTCAAATTATTGTGTGAACCTTATGAAGTGTCTACCCCCGTTGGTGAGTCCATTGTTACTAAAAGAATCTATAAAAATTGTCTCATGTTCATACTGCATAAAGTCTTACATTGTAATTTTGTGGAACTTGACATGGTAGACTTTGATATCATTTTTAGGATGAATTGGTTACGTGCATATTACGCCTCTATTGATTGTAGAACTCGTAGGGTGAATTCTAATTCCCTAATGAGTTGTTCTTGAGAGGGAAAGTCGTAATGTGGTGGCAAAGGGTAGATTCATTTCTTTTCTTAAAGCCCAAAAGTTAATTTCTAAGGGTTGCCTTTATCATCTTGTGAGGGTTAGGACATGGTTCATAGGATCTTCAACCAAAAAGGATCAAGAAATGTAAAATTTATTGAAAATAATATCTCTATTTTAAAAAGATAAAAATGAAAATTTTGTACATTTATTTCTTCTCTAAATCTTATTCATTGAATTATATTGAATATGCTATTATAGTACAAGTAATTAACTTTAATAGAAATTGATTAGGATTTTAAATTTTATTGATTCAACTTTTAAGGATTGCGTATCGAAATCATTATATTATTTTTGGTGGTTAATGAGTTTCTTGATGTGTTTCCCGATGAGCTTTCCGGTGTTCCTCCTGAAAGAGGAATAGACTTTGGTATATACCTTTATCCCGGTACTCCACCTATTTTCATTCTCCCTTACCGTATAGCCCCAGCGTAATTGAAGGAGTTGAAGAATCAATTGAGGGATTTGTTGGAGAAGGGTTTTATAATGCCTAGTAAGTCACCTTGGGGTGCACTGGTGTTATTTGTGAAGAAAAAGGATGGTTTTCTTAGAATGTACATTGATTACCGACAACTTAATAGGGTTACCATAAAGAACAAGTACCTCTACCAAGGTTTGATGACCTTTTTGATCAACTACAAGGGGATAGTCACTTTTCTAAGATTGATCTTCGATCTAGACACCACTAAGTGAAGGTGAGGGAGTGTGATATTCCCAAGATGGCTTTTCAAACTAGGTATGGGTACTTTTAGTTTGTTATTATGTCATTTGAATTGACTAATACACCAGCTATATCTATGAATCTACATGAATAGGGTCTTTAAACCCTACCTTGATATGTTTGTGGTGGTCTTTATTAATGATATATTGATTTATTCTCGAAGTGAGAAAGCTCATGTGAATCACATAAGGGTGGTGTTGCAAATCTTGAGAGAGGAGAGGTTGTTTGCTAAACACAAAAAATGTGAATTTTGATTGAAAGAGGTTGCTTTTATAGGGCATGGGTTGTCAGGTGATGGCATTAATATGGAATCGAAGAAGACGGAGGTGATTAGAAATTTGCCTAGGCCCTTGACTCTGTCAGATATTAGGAGTTTTTTGGGGTTTGTGGGTTACTACTAGACGTTTGTGACTGTTTTTCTTCTATTGCTTCTCTTATAACAAATTTGATCCAAAAGAAGGCAAAATTTGTGTGGCTCGATGAATGTGAAAAGAGTTTAAAAAATTTGAAAGATAAGCTTGTCTCTGCTCCTTTCTTGGCTCTTCCAGAAGGGTTGGAAGGATTTGTGGTATATTATGATGCCTCAAGAATTGGTTTGGGTTGTGTTTGATACAAAATAGCAAGGTGATAGCATATGTCTCTAAACAACTTAAGGTGCATAAGAAGAATTATCCCACACATGATCTTGAATTAGCAGTCATGGTGTTTGCTTTCAAAATTTGGCATCACTACTTGTATAGGGTTCATATTGATGTGTTTACCGACCACAAGAGTCTCTAATATGTTTTCACTAAAAATATCTTACTTGAGACAAAGAAGGTGGTTAGAGCTCCTTAAAGATTATGATATGAGTGTGCATTATCACCTTGGCAAATCTAATGTTATAGCTAATACTCTAAGTAGAGTGTCCATGGGTAGTCTAGCTCATATTGATGATAGTGGCAAAGAGGTGTCTAAAGAAGTTCACTGGTTGGCTAGGTTGAGGGTTAGGTTGGATGAAGTTGAAAATGATGGTGTAATGATTGTTGATTGGTTATAAATCTTCTTTGATTGAGGAGATAAAGTCAAAACAAGATCTTGACCCTGCACTATTAGAGTTGAAGGCCTTGGTGAAAGATGATACATGGAGATTTTCTCCAAGGGGGAGATGGTGCCCTTGGGTACCAAGGTAGGTTGTGTATGCCTAATGTTGATGACTTAAGGGAGTTGATCTTTAAGGAGGCTCATAATTCTTCCTATTTTATTCACCCCGATTCTCCAAAAGATGTATAGAGACTTGAGGGAGGTGTATTGGTGGAGTGGTATGAAGAGATATATTGCCACGTTCATATCTGAATGTCATAATTGCCAATAAGTCAAAGACAAACATCAAAGTTGGGTGGCCTAGACCAAGGCATACAGATTCCTACTTGGAAGTGGGAAGAGATGAACATGAATTTTGTGGTTGGGTTGCCTAAGACTAGAAAACACTTTGACTCTATTTGGGATACCATGGATAGAATGACAAAGACACTCACTTTGAATTTGTCAAAGTCACTCATGGTGCCAAGGATTATGCCAAGTTGTTTATACATGAGTTGATTAGATTGTATGGGTTGCCCTTGTCTATCATTTCGGATCGTAGTGATCAATTCACTTCTCACTTTTGGAGGTTCTTCCAAAGAGGTCTTGGTACCAAGGTTAAGCTTAGCACGGGTTTTCATCCTCAAATAGATGGTCAAGCTGAGAGGACTATCCAAACTCTTAAGGATATGCTTAGAGCTTATGTTTTGGAGTTTAACGGTAGTTGGGATAGACATCTTCCACTTATTGAGTTTGCTTACAATAATAGCTACCACTCAAATACTGGTATGGCTCCCTTTGAAGCTTTATATGGTAGGTGTTGTAAATTCCCGATTAGGTGGTTCAAAATGGGAGAGATAGCTTTGCTACATCTAGATTTGGTCATGCAGGCCATGGAGAAGGTGAGGTTGATATGGGAGAGATTTAAAACAGCCCAAACTAGACAAAAGTCCTACTTTGATGTGAGTAGAAGAGATCTTAATTTTAAGGTAAGTGATTGTGTTTACTTGAAAGTCTCACTCATGAAGGGTGTGGTCTGGTTTGGCAAGAAGGGGAAATTAAGCTCAAGTTTTATGGGTCCTTATAAAGTTTTGAGGAAAGTGGGTAAGATTTCATATAAGTTTGAGTTACCTATGGAGATGAATATGGTCCATCCGATCTTCCATGTGTCCATGTTGAGAAAGTGTATGTGTGTGACCCAAGTACTATAGAGCCCTTGGATGTTGTGGGTGTTGTAGAAAATAATTTGACCTATGAAGAGGTCCCAGTTGAAATTTTGGATAGATAAGTGAAGAGGTTGAGAAACAAAGATGTAGATTAAATCAAGGTCATTTGAAGGAATCAACAAGTCTAAAGTGCCACATAGGAAGTCAAGGAAGACATGAGAAAGTGATACCCATATCTCTTCCACTCTACTTGAGCCAAAGGTACTAATTTAAGTCCCATATATTATTGCAACTCTTAAGTTTCATCCCTCATATCATTTTGCATGCATTCATATTTATGATAACAAGTTTATGGTGATTTTTGACATTCATATTGAGATTTTTATAAATGATGTTTAAATATGTTTATTGCACTCTCATCAGGCTGAAATCTTCATGGTCACTACTCTTATGCATGTTTCTTGGACATTTGGGGATGAATGTTCCCAAGGGGGAGCTATTGAAACGCCCTAAAAATGTGCTTTGGAATGCCCATAATCATAATTTTCATATATCTCAAAATCCATGCGTGATATCTAAAATTTGACTTTATATTCTCGATCAGGGGCAAAAATGAATGGAACATGGGTATAAACCATATTTTATAGGACCCCTAGCAAAAAATAATTTCTACTAATTTTTTATTTCCAAAGGGCATCCACCGCTGGCCGTGATGCACCATAGGCGTGGAGCAGTGTAATTTGCTCCTTTGCATTTGGTCCGTGTCATAGATGGATGTAGACTAGTATAAAAGTTTTCTTACTTTTTGTATTTTGTCTAAGGGCATTGGGGTCATTGCCCCCTTAAGCATGAAATCACCCATACTTAGCCATTTTTCAACTCTATATCTCACAAAATCCCCTCTCAAACCCCTCTAGGACTCTATCAATTCTCTCATTCAAATATAGGGATCTCAAGCTCAACTTTGAAACTCAAGGGTTGATTTCAACCTCTAATACTATTTCAAGTTCACCTCAAAGAATTCATGGTTTAAGGTATGTGGGTTTCATCCATTGGGTCCCTTTCACCCATGGAGCCCAACCTTCTATTTTTATGAAAATTACATGTTTTTAAGTTGTATTACTAATGGATATATCTTATTATAGATTATGAATATAAAGTATGTTAGGATTTTATGAAATATTGATTAATTATGTATGACTATGTTTCAAGCTTATACCATGCATTGATTTTATATATTGCGACTATGCATGTTTTGAGCTGTGAAACCACGAACTATTATGAGCTTTTGTTATGGATTTCAAGGTACCCTACATGAGGGTTTTACTCATGTTGGTGGTTTGATTTGCATTAAGTTTACTCATCTTATTTCACTCTTAAATTGTATGATTTTGAACAAATATAATGAACCCACCAAGTGTTTGATAAAATGACATGACAAGAATTCTCAAGTTATTGATGATCTGTTATATGATTTACAAGTCAAGTAACTTCATGATGACTAAGGGCTTTCAAGTATGTATTGAATTTATGAAAAGCATCTATGGTTTTACAAGTGTCAAGTTAAGCCCTATTTCAAGATTTTTACCTCTTGTGAGCCATTTATGTTAAAGCAAGGCTTAATGATTTTGATCTATTATCATGTTCAAGTTAGGCTCACTACTAGAGGTCAAGCATGTTTCAAGAGCTACTCATATAATGTTTCCATGTTTCTTACAAGTTATACAAGTTATGATCATTTCAAGTATTTCCTGGGATTTGACTTAGCACCGATTGAGGCTTAAGATGGGGGCTCGACTCAAGGGGTCCTTATATAAAGTCTTTACTCTCTATACTATGTGCTACCATAGTATTATGATTATTACCCTTGCTATACTAGTGTATCTATCTAGTCATGGTTTGCCTTGGCAAGTAGATCACACCTAGCTGGGGGTGTCATGCCCATTCACCTTACCAAGGGTTGTCATGCCTTAGATTCCAAGTTATATCTATTTGGTCTATATCGGTTGAGGTTGGTTCCCCTATGTGAATGCTATATATATTGTGTGAGATGAGTGATTTACAGGCATGTTTTATTATGAGCGTTGATAATGCATGCCATATTGAGATTTATATCTATTACTTATAATTATGCATTTTGACTATATTGGCTGACGTTGTGTTGCATTGCATCCCGCATACTTAGTACATTCAAACATACTAAGACATACTCTATGCCTACATGATATACCATGTAGGGACCGAAGCTCCTTTTGATCATCCTCCATATGGCTAGTCGATACTTAAGAGATAATCTTTGGTGAGCTCTCGAGTCCAAGGACACTATCTACATTGCTTTTGCTATTTTGAGACTTTATTTTTGTTGAATACTTGGAAAGTGTCGTGGCCCTCACTCCATTCTATACTAGAGGTGTTGTTTGATATTATGATCTATTTATGCTATGAGCTTGACACTTTTATGCTTTTATGAATACCAAGATTTCCCTTAGTCCCGATTCCTTTTTTATTATATCTCTTATCATTGTTTATTTTTCTTCCGCGACCAAAGATGTGTGATAGATTTGCTAAGAGGGTTATTTAAGGTTCCTTCGGGTTTTCATTCATCATGTCACATCTAGGCCCTAGGTTTGGGTCGTGATAGAACCGTTCTTTTAATCATGGATCACCTCCCAAAAATTTCAAATTTCCTATATGTCTGGAACTCACACCTATGACCCTTTCTACGAGTTGTGAACACTTCTAATAGCCATCAGTGGCTTCATGCGTTACTCAACATTTGGATACTATTTTCCTTCCATGAAGTTCATGTCCATGAACCCTATCTATGACTCATGGTCTAAACCACAGGTCGTGCACATGGTCTCATAGACTAGCCCTGGTCATTTCCAAACCAACTTTTCTACACTTTTAGGCTCTTAACAGAGAGTCATTACAATATCTTCTCACTGGGAACATTTACCCATGAATGTAATTTAAGGTAATCTTTAAAGAGTTAATCATCAGCTAACAACCTAGTATGCATGCTTAAACTATAGTTTAAACATCATTTCATAAAATTTTAAAAATTCATACTTAATGCATGACTAAAAATAGTCCATAAACATAGAAATGAGAGTATGTATCATGTGAAACTAAATTGCAAGGAATTTGAAGTCTTAGGAAAGAATACCTTAATACCTTAAGTTGAGTAGAGTGTAATAGATATATGGGTATGTAATATCTCACAATTCTACTCTTAAGATTTGAAAATTCGTAGTCGCAAACACAGAAGATTGAACCTAGTAATGCCTTACTTGTACATACATTTAAGGATCATTAATATAGATGGGAGATGAGTTGAAAGTGAATTCGGGTCATGAGAGACCCCTATTACTCAGCCGAGTTCAAAACATTCATATAAATTGAGTTTCTAATGTTAGATTAAACAAAGGTCAAAATTAAATGACTGTAACTCTTAGCACACAGAGAATTAGATGACCCATGACCTACCAAATAAAAGGTCTTTCAATTAGACTTCTAACGCAACTAATGTCACCTCATTTGGAGTTTGGAGTTAAAAGTTATGATCATTTTACTAGAGACTGTCAGGTGCAAATGTATCTACGAAAACTATTATGGGTCATGGTTTCAATTATGGCTCATCTGCTAACTCGTGGGAAAAACTCCTAAAAGTCTAGCTTTTGGTTCTAGATTTAAAGAACCCTTATATGGATTGTTGAAATCTACGAACCATAGATTGGACTCGTAGAATTGATCCAATGACCCCAAAATTGTCCAAAAACTTACGGATAGGTTCCTACGGGCCATAAAAGTTTCTATGGGCCATAGATGGACTCGTAATCGACTTAAACAGCAACTTTAAAGAGGAGTATTTTCATCTTTTCTCTCCCTTTAATGCTAAACTTGTCAGCTTTCACTTAAGTAAATTCCTAAAAAGTGATTCTTCAAATCATTAACGCTCTAACACTCTCCAAACTCAGAATGTAGTTTCAAAAGGGCAAAAGCTAGGGCTTTCAAGCACCTTCTTCGAAATTCTTCAAGAACAAATTCCCACAGGTATGTAAGGCCCTCTAAAAGTTTTTCATGTTGTTTTAGTATCTTTAACTGCTAGTATCTCCAAAAGTTTTCCATGTTGTTTTAGTATCTTTAACTGCTAGTCTATACCCAAGATCAAGTCTATGAGTTGAGATCAAGTTTTCTCCATTGTTAGTTAATTTCATTGAGATAATTGGTATGTATTTTTCTTAATGAAAATTATGGTTCTTACTGATTTCACTACTAAATTAAGTTATCAAGTCAAGGTTCCATAGTTAAGGTTGCAATTATAAGAACCCAAAATATACTTCATGAAAAACTATTATGTCCACAGTATTGAGTTGTGTTCAAAGAGTATCTAAAGCATTTGTATTTACAGCATAGCTGAGCAGTAAATTTTGTTTTTAAGAAACATTGAATTAATACATCTGTCGATGAAAGAAAAGAGGCAAATTGAGAAAAGTACAGAAAAACTAAAGTTAGGCAAAGTCCTAAAAGATTAAAAAGACTCTTTTAGAACTTTTACTCTTAAAGTTATAAGCATTATAAAAGTTTATTTTGGGAGTAGTACTGAGCACCGATATGAGTGAGATTAATAATAACTTGAACTCATAAACTATGTAGCCTGCGTAGGATAGGATTATACCAAGAGTACAACTCCTTATTGCCACTGAGATGGCCTAGTTTTGGAATGGATCCACTCCCTTAGTTTTCATACTTTACACTAGCAAAGTATGGGATGGCTCTGGCAATATGGGTAAGACGTGTATCATCACGAAGCTCAAAGTGATGGTTGTTGGTTAGAGAAACTTCCCAAGCTAAAATAAAGTAATTCTTGCATATAGAGCTTCAACATATGTTTTACTTTTAGCATACGCTTTATTTGTTATCATTGTTATCCTACTTTGAGACATATTTTAGTTACTTTTGAGCATAGTACCCTATCCTAAGCCCCTCATTTTTGGCTATTTTACATGCACATTCCATGTACTAACGTCCTTTAGACTTGCATCATTTTATGATGCTGACACAGGTGGCAGAGTTTTATAGGAGACGCTCCATTGAGGACCAACATTTTATTTAGTCATTAGTGAGGCCTCTTACTAGTCAGAGGCTTTGGAGTCTTTAGTTATTTTTTAGCATTTCTTTTCAATTGTGGTTATCGTGGGTCTGTCATGGTAGTTATTTTAGATTATTTTATTTAGAGGTTTCATAGACTATATGACAGGAGTTTCAGTTCTTATTTTTAGTTGTTGTTGGGATATTCTCTTTGTTTAGTTGTTCAAACTGCTGTAATTTATTTAGTACATTATATCTAAGCTTATCATTATTATTTGAGTCGTTTGTTGAGTAAAGTAGTCAGGCTAAGTGGTTCACTTGGGACTAGAAATGTTTCTAAGTGTTGCCCACGTCTAGGGTATAAACGTGGGGCATGATAGGGTAATGCTTCATTATATCCGCTTTTGCTTCCCATGTACCACCTTCGACTTGATGATTACTCCAAAGTACTTTGACGAAGGCAACTTCCTTGTTCCTTAGCTTTTTCACTTGCCGATCAAGAATTTCAACTAGTACTTCTTCATAACTCAAATTCTCGTCAATTTTCATATCTTCCAAGGGAACTACGGAGTTTGGATGGCCTGTGAACTTCCTCAAGATTAACACATGAAAAACTGAATCAATCAAATACATTTTCAAAGGTAGGTCCAATTCATATGCCACTTTTCCCACTCTCCTCACCATTTTGTAAGGCCCTATATACCTAGGGATTAGTTTCCCCTTTTTACTAAACTGTATCATACCATTCATAGGAGACACCTTCGAATAGATCTAATCACCAATTTGGAACTCAAGATCCCCCCTTACATCGGAGAAGCACTTTTGCCAGCTTTGAGCCATTTGCAACTTTTCCCTTATAAGTTTAAATTTCCCCAAAGCATTCATACTAAGTCCATTCCTAGCAATGCCACCTCACCAACTTCAAACCATCTAATAGAGGATCTATACCATCTACCATACAATGCCTCAAATGATGCCATCTTGATACTTGTATGGACGCTATTATTGTAGGCAAACTCAATAAGAGTCAAATGCTCATCCCAACTCCCTTTGAACTCTAGCACATAAGTTTTCAACATGTCTTCCAATTTACGAGTATTCCTCTCGTCTTGCCCTTGAATTTGGGGATGGAAGGCATACTCAACTTCACCTTATTACTAAGTCCCTTTTGAAAAGATCTCCAAAAATAAAAGGTGAATTGGACAAATGGTTTGATATGATGGACAATGAGATCCCATACAAGCTCACCAATTCATAGTATACAAGTGAGCATAATTTTTAGCACTAAATGTCATCTTAATCAGCAAGAAGTGAGCTGACTTTGTCATCCGATCCACTATCAGCCATATGGAGTCAAAGTGATTCTTGGTCTGTGGCTACCCTACTGTAAAGTGCTTATTGATTTCTTCTAACTTTCCAATAGGAATATCAGTATCCTGTACTAGATCACTCAGCTTTTGGTGTTTAACTTTGACTTGTTAGTAATTAGTACACTCAGACACAAATTGGGCAATGTCCTTCTTTATTCCATTCCACCAAAAGATCTCTCTCAAATCTCTATACATTTTTGTAGAACTAGGATGAACAGGATAATAAACGTTGTGAGCCTCTTGCAATATCAATCTCTTAAATTTACTATCATTAGCCACACACAACCTCCCTTGATATCGGAGTACACCATCTCCCCTTGTGAGAAAACTTGTCTCTTCTTTCTGCACAAAGGCTTTCAATTCAACTAAGGCGGGATCAAGGTCTTGCTTAAACTTAACATTCTCAATCAGAGAAGATTTGGACCCATGCAACACCACTTCTGAATTTATTCAACTTCACTCCTAACCTAGCAAATGTATGAACTTCTTTGGCAAACTCCCTCTTCCCATAACCTTCTATGTAAGACACACTACCCATGGAGACTCTACTAAGGGTGTTGGCTACTATATTAGATTTACCTAGGTGATAATTCACACTCATATCATAGTCCTTAAGAATTTCTAGCCACCTCAATTGCCTTAAGTTGAGACCCCTTTAGGTGAACACATGTTAAATGCTCTTATAATGGATGAAGACATCCATATAAATCTCATACAAGTAGTGACACCATATTTTCAAAGAAAATACTATGGCCGCAAGCTCAAGATCATGACTCAGGTAGTTCCTCTTATGTACCTTCAATTGCCTTGAGGCATAAGCATCTACTTTACCATTTTGCATCAATACATAATCCAATCTAATTCTTGAAGCATCACAATAGACAACAAAGTGATAATTCCCCTTGGCAAAGTCAAGATTGGAGCCGAAGTTAGTAGATCCTTTAAAGTCGATCCCTTAAACTCTTCTCTCACTCATTCATCCATATAGACTTACCTTATTTTGAGTCAACATGGTTAGTAGGGATGAGATCGAGGAGAAACTTTCCACAAACCTTCAATAGTACTCGACTAGGCCCCAAAAACTTATTATATCCCTAGGAGTCATTGGCCTTGACCAATTATTTATCGCTTCGATCTTATTAAGATTACATGATACCTTATGCCCAAGGAAGGCAATCTCACTTAGTCAAAACTCACACTTATCAAATTTTCACAAAAAGTCCTTGATCCCTTAAAGTTTGCAGCACCACCCTCAAGTGCTCTATATGTTCTCCTTCACAATAAGAGTAAATTTTGGTATTAACTTACTTCCAGGTACTCAACCTATTTCTCTCCCTCCATATAGAATGGCCCTTGCAGAATCGCATGAATTAAAAGAGCAGCTAAAAGACTTATTGGAGAAGGATTTTATAAGACCTAGTGTGTTCCCTTGGGGTGCACCAGTGTTATTTATACGCAAAAAGGATGGCACCTTGAGAATGTGTATCGACTATCAACAATTGAATAGGGTGATAATTAAGAATAAATACCCCTCCCCAGGATTGATGATTTATTTGATTAGTTGCAGGGTGCCAAATGCTTTTCAAAAATTGATTTGAGATAAGGTTATCACCAAGTAAGGGTGAAGGAGAAAGATATAACCAAAACTAATTTTAGAATTTGCTATGGTCACTTTGAATTTCTTTTTATGTCATTTGGTCTAACGAATGCAATAGTAATTTTTATGGATCTGACAAATAGGGTATTCAAGCCATTCTTAGATGTGTTTGTGATAGTGTTTATAGATAACATTTTGGTATATTCAAGATCAGAAGAGGACCATGCAAATCACTTACGACAAGTACTTACGACAAGTGTTACAAGTTCTTCGTGATAGATTATTGTATGCCAAATTCTCTAAATATGAATTTTGGCTAAAGTCAGTGGCATTCTTAGGTCATATTGTGTTTGATGAGGGACTAAGGGTTGATTCACAAAAGATAGAGGCTGTGAAAGATTGGCCAAGACCAGACACCCATGGAAGTTTTGAACTTTCTAGGTTTGGCAGGTTACTATAGAAGGTTTGTTGAAAGTTTTTCTTCTATGTCTGCACCTCTAACAAAGTTGACACATAAAGTAACCAATTTCCAATGGAATTATGCATGTGAAAGGAGCTTCCAGGAGCTAAAAAATAAGCTAACTTTTGCACTTGTGACAGTACTCCCAGAAGGCATCAAAGGCTATGCAGTGTACTGCTATGCTTCAGAAGTCAGCTTACGGTTTGTACTGACATAGAATGGTAGGGTAATTATTTATGCATCTAGACAAGTACAACTACATAAGAAAAAATATCCAACACATGATCTTGAGCTAGCAGCGGTTGTGTTTGCTCTGAAAAATGGCGCCACTATTTGTATGGGGTTCACGTTGACATATATACTGATCATAAGAGCCTACAATACATCTTAAAGTAGAAAGACCTAAACTTAAGACAGCAGAGGTGACTAGAGCTAATGAAGGATTATGACATTGATATACTTTACCACCCGAGGAAGGCAAATGTGGTAGCCGATGCTCTAAGCCATAAGGCAATCATGAATACTGGTGATAAAGCCGTGGTAAGTCAAGGAATGGCTAAGGGTCTACATCAAATAGCTAATTTGGGAGTTCACTCAGTGTCTTCATTAGTGATGGAGGTGAAAGAAAAATAGTTTGAGGCTCCTGTTCTATGGCAGCTTAAGGAAAAGGGTTAGTCAAGGTATGATAAAGGACTTTGACATTACACAACATGAAGTACTTTACTGCCAAAATAGATTATGTGTGTCTGATAATAATGGATTAAGAAAGAGGATAATGGAAGAAGCCCATCATTCCCGATATTCTATCCATCCAGGATCAACTAAGATGTACCATGACCTGAAGGGAATGTGTTGGTGGTGAAGCATGAAAAAGGACCTTGCAGAATTTGTGGCTCAATGTCCGAATTGCTAACAAGTGAAAGTAGAACACCAAAAGCTAAGAGGTTATATGCAATGTATAGAGGTTCCAACATGAAAGTGGGATATGATCACTATGGATTTTGTTACTGGGTTGCCTCGTTCATTTCAAAAGTTTGACTCCATATTTGTAATAGTTGACAAACTCACAAAGTCAGCATACTTCTTGCCAGTCAGGAGTGATTATACAACTGAAGAGTATGCCAAGTTATATCTCAAAGAGATGGTCAGGCTACACGGAGTCCCAATCTCCATTTTCTCTGATCGAGGAGCTCAATTCACTACAAAGTTTTGGAAGTCCTTCCAAAGAAGTTTAGGGACACAGGTGAATTTGAGTATAGCTTTCCACCCTCAAATAGACGGTCAAGCAAGATTGCACCATTCAAACACTTGAAAATATATTACGAGCTTGTGCATTGGACTTTAAAGGTAGTTGGGTGGACCATTTGCTACTTACTAAATTTGCCTGTAATAATAGCTATCACGCGAGTATCAAGATGGCACCTTATGAAGCTTTGCATGGGAGGAAATATAGGTCATCAGTTGGATGGTTTGAAGTGGATGAAATCATCTTATTTGGGCCATATCTAGTACAATAAGCTATGAAAAAGTTAAGGTAATATAGCAACCACTAGAAATAGCCCAAAGTCATCACAAATCATATGCGGATGATAGAAGGAGAGGACTGAAATTCTCAGTAGGGGATTGGGTATTTTTAAAGGTGTCTCCATTGAAAGGGTTTATGAGATTTGGTAAGAAAGAAAAACTGAGCCCATATTACATAGGGCCATATAAAATTCTGAAGAGGTTTGAGCAGGTTGCATATGAACGAGAGCTACCCTAGGAGCTTTCAATAGTTCATCTAATTTTTCATATCTCAACGCTTCAAAAATGCATAGGTGATCCATCCCGTATAACTCCTATTGAGTACGTGCAGGTTACAAAAGATCTCACATATGAAAAGGTATCTATTGTTATTCTAGATCATCAAATTAAGAAGATAAGAAATAAAGAAATAGCATCAGTAAAAGTACTTTGGAGAAACGAGCAAGCAGAAGAAATAACATGACAGGTCGAGGATGTGATGAAATAAATACCCTTACTTATTTGAAGCTAAAGAGGGAGTCCAACATGCAAAATTGAGACACTAATAGGTACGTGTGACTGAATACTTAGTGTGTTGTCAAAAGTTTGTGCAAGTAAAGGTTTAAACTTTCTTAAGCTATCCAATTGTGCCAACGTTCGAGGATGACTGTTCCTAAGGGGGGGAGGATGTAACACCTCACATCTTACAATGCTAGTACTATCCAAATGAAACATGATATAGTTTGGTCAAATTAGCATCCATTTTTAAAAGTGCTTGAATCTCAAATTAGAGGGCGATATGTATGTCTAACACCGAAAAGGTTCGAGTGTAAATAAGTTTTATGTCTAATTCGAGAGATCATGACCCTAAACAAAGTGAGATAATTGAGATTCTTATAGGACTTAGGAAGCCAGAAGGTGACTCATCTACTTGCTTAGCTTAAATTGCTAGCTAAACGGAGACGAGGATCGACGTTGAATTTGTCTATGTCTAATTATGAATAAAGTTCGTGTTAAGGCTATAACATTAGCCCATGTTTTAGCATCATAAAGGGACTATATATTCAGCCCAATAAGGATATTAAAAGAGCCCAAAGACATCATAATTTCTTTAATAATTTAGGCCCAAAGTAACTAAGAGAAAGGGAAAAATGGGCAGCCAAGGCCCATTAGTTTGCAACCCAATAAGGCCCAAGTGAAAGGGTAAAAATGGTAACTTACTAAATTGATAAAAAAAAAGGCTTAAAATATAAAATAAAGTCAGCAAAGTAATCCTTTAATATGGGGTTACAAGCAACAAATTTAATTCATTCTCAGACTTGGAAAATTTCAGCTTTCACAAAGCTTCTTTGTTCTTCTTTCTTGACTTTTTAAAGCAGCCAAAAGAAGCTTTTAGGGTTTTTAAGTAGGCCCTCAATCTTAAAGGTAAAGTTAAGTGATTAGATTTATGTGTTTAGTAAAGTTTCTTCATGAAAAACATGAAACTATGTTGGTAGGTATATGCTGAAAAATTGGACAGCATATGTCCTAAAGATTGTTGTGAACTTTTCTTGTTATTCAAGAGGATTTTCTATTCTTGGTTGGCTAAATTATGAAGTAAGACTTATGTTCTTAACAAGGTATAGTTTTTCAGTGATGTAACTAAGATGCTGCACCACTTTTACAGTCTGCGAAAGTAAGTTCTTATAGGATATCGTAATTGTACTCTTAGTACGAACTTGTGGGCTGATGGATGGAAGGTTATGGCCTCACGTCCTTCATGACTACTTTGGTACTGTCTAAGACTATTTTAAGGCTATTTGTATGTATATAAGTGTTGAGGATAGTTTGGGTAAAGTTGAAACAGGTTCAGGATTGTCGACGTTGAGATGTAGCAAAGGGATGTAACGTTATGCCGCCTATTTATATGTTGTGTAGAATTATTATATGTTGTGCTTTGTGGGCTTTTGTAAGATTGTTATGGAACTACAATAGGCTTCACATGATATGTATATGATAATGTGTATTAAAAAATATGATTAGGGGCGTAAAGGTTGAAAAAATACGCTCGGGTTTATAATTATTCGTTTGCTATTCGTATGTTGTTGTTTTTTTGAGATTGGGCTGCCAAGTTGCATCTATTGACTGCTAGTGCTAGTTTTATCACCTACTATATTATAGATACATATTTGGAGGAAGGGAGGGTTATCTCGAGATAATAACGAGGTCATACAATGAGGTATATAAGGCTACTCGGTTTCGTATTACTTGGCATGAAACTTAGGTTCTTCCTTGGTACATAGAGGCTCTAATATACTTTGACATAACAAACATCTATGTCTCCACTCTTTCACATATTCATATGTTCCCATACATAGTCACCTTCAAATCTGCATACATACATAGATACCAAGTTACATGGGTTCTCGTTGCTAAATAAAGTTCATGAGTTATTTCATCTCATACGCATTTCATTATTTGTGTAACGTACTCTTTTCATTATCATTTTGTCTTGTATAATTATTTACATGTCACATGCTACATCTATAGTCCTACAACTCCAATATTGTGACCACCAAAAGAATCATCTCAAAGGTAATTGAAAGGTAAAGTATATTGTTTATTGATGGGTGATAACCCAAGGGGTGGAAGAATCACCTAGCCAGGACCGATCCCGATATATATTTATCACTGATCAGCTGGTCACTTGTAATACTTGTTGTGTACAGATTATACAGTAAAGATAAAGTAATAAAAAGAACATAAAGTACATGATCCCACAATATAACTAAGGGTGGTCTCTTATCCTACACCAGTGTATAGTTTCATTTGAGTTATTACTTCATATACAGTGTTTTCTACCTTACATAGTCAGTATATTATCTCGTGCTGACATCCTTTATGGGGGAACTGCATTTTATGTTACAAGTACAGGTGCTAGTAGATCTTCCCAGTAGGAGTACAGGATTTCCAGTTGTTGTTACCAAGCTCTAGGTTTCTTTGGAGCTTTGTGTGTCTAGAACTTATATTTTTGTGTTGTATAGTTAGTTGAGGTGGGGCCTGTCCCGACCCTTATCAGATATTTTTCCTTATCTAGAGGCTTTGTAGACTATGTAAATTAAAGTGTGAGCATGTCTAGTACTTTAGATACCATTGCCCCAACGACCTAGCCATATGCATTTTCTTTTGGCTTGTTATTATTGTTTACTTTCTTAAAGGCATGCTGAATGTAAAAATTGCTTATAGCATGTCTATAAAGCGCATTGATATAGTTTGGTTCTCCCGAGCCTTATTGGAAACGGGTGCTAGTCCCCCTTAATGGGACTTTAGGCATGACACGATGAACACCATTATGAATATGTCAATGTAGGGATTGAATACCCTATTCATAAGACTATGAATATAGTCAGTGCATTAATGAGACCAAAAGACATCATATTAAAAATGACCACACTGAGTTTGGAAGGTCATCTTAGGAATGTCATTCTCCCTCACTCTTAGTTGGTGATATCTGTACCTCAAATCATTTTGGGAGAAATATATAGCTCCTTACAATTGGTCAAACAAGTCATGCATTCTTGGGAGTAGATAATTGTTCTTAATGGTGACTTTATTAAGTTATCAGTAGTCTATACACATATAGAGTGACCCATTCTTCTTCCTTACAAATAAAATTGGAGCACTACATGGAGACCTACAAGGTCTAATAAATCTCTTCTCCAACAAATCCTTCAATTACTCCTTTAATACTTTAAAATTCGTGAGATCCATTCCATGTAGAGGAATCGAGATATGTTGAGTGTCGGGTATGAGTTCTATGCTGAATCTATCTCTCTTTTAGGAGGAACACTCAATAACTCATCGAGAAAGATATCGGGAAACTCATTGACAAAGACCAACTCAAGAGAAGAAACTTTGGAAGTAACATCTTTAACTCTTACTAAGTGATAGATACACCCTTTTGAGAACATTTTCCAGGCTTTTAGGAAGGAAACAAACTATAACCCAATTCAACTCTTAAAGTATCTCAATAGATTACATGGATATATAAATCATGTGAGCTTTAACATAGAGTGCCAATGTTTACCCATAAACCAAAGGAAAGGAGAAGACTACTTGCTAAGGTAGACTCCTTTAGGCCCACATGGATCTACTAAGCTACATGAAGGATTGAGTCACTACTATGAATGACCATTAAAAAATTGAGACTTTATTATAGGTGATCATTTATCCAATAGTGACACATTGTTATGGGACAATGGGATCTTCTTATGGGTTTCATACCTCTACTATAAGTAAGTGCCTCTATCCCAAGGTCCTCTCGGTAACTCTTTATGGAATAGAAATCATTAGTCATAAGTCATAGAGTCATCATCACATAGGAAGTGTCATATCTACTACTTGTCCACCATTCATAAATCATACTCATACAATAGCTCCATAATGTTATTTTGTGCAATGTGAGTATAGGTCTTTCATCATTACAGATTAATTCTTAGGTGAGAGAACTCATAATTATTCATATTTAACTTGAATGCCATCATAAAACTCATCTCATTCTTTTCATATAGCTTGCCTGAAAGCCTTATCAAGTCATGATCATAATATGTAGCTCATCATTGAAAATCATAGCATAATACATAGGTTCATATGAAATAAACTTAATGATAATATAATTAAATTAAAATCATGCATAATCATGTAGGAAAATACTAATTGAATCATAATTAAGAGGATCCATTTATAAATTCATAAACACATACTTGAAATTATCATAATACGTGAATAAATGCAATACTCTATTTAAATCATACAATTTAACATAAATCATGCATAATAACAATGGTCAATATCAATTGAAATCATAATTGAAAGAACCCACAAAATAGTATGCACCCTAGATAAGCCTTGTAGAGAATTTTCTTAAAAATTAATAAAAATCATTAAATTTAGAGAAAGTCATGCAGGATTAAGTAAATAAATATTGATTGAATCTTAATTTATGCAATTGACAAGAATTGAACATGGCCCATAATGTGATCATGAACCCTGAAAAGATTTGTAGAAATTAATGTGAAAAATCATCAATTCCATGTAATTAGATCAATTATATTGAAATAGGTCAATTATTATAAAATAAATCATAATCTATGAAATTGAGTAGAATTCATGAAAATTCGTAAAAACACATACTTGAATTGGGTAGAAAAAGTAGAGATATATTTGACCTCCATGGTAAAAAGGACCTATAGATGGATACCCACATACCTTAAATAAAATGTTAGAAGAAACTTGAAGAAATCCTTGAATTTTAATGAAGAACTTGGAGAATTGTTTTGTTGTCTTCAATGGAGATTTGAGAGATTTTGTAGAGAGAGAAATTTTCATAATTGGTGAATTGTGAAAGAATGAGGAAACATTGAACGTTTTAGGTAGTTAATAAGATAGTATTTCATCCCCCCCCCCCTCCAAAAAAAAATTGAATTTATTAACTAATAGATAGAAAAAAGTCCAAAGTGCCCTTACTTAAAAATTAAAATTGAAAAAATTTGGTAATCAACTTTGTGATGCGCAATGGATTCATGATAGGTCAATGTTATGCAAGATGAGATTTTGGTCAGATTTTGATTAGGGAAAGACTTTGCTTGTGTTGGTCTATCTCCACAACGCTAAGTGGTCACACACACTTTTCTAGAAAGAATATTTTTAAAAATTTATTATTTTGCGATATACTTGGCTTAAGAATTCACCGAGGTCATTTTATAGTATTTTATCTTATTATATCGTATTTCATCCTTCATATTCCTGAGATATCACATGAGTTCATGAAATACAACTTTAAAATCATTAAATCAAATATTATAAGTTTAATCTAGAATAATTAAATACAATTTGATAGAACCCATAAAAAATTATTAAAATCCTAACGTGAATGATAATGAAAACTTGTGAAATTAAATTTAATTCGGGACTTCGTGAATGGAAGGGAGTCCATGGATGAAAGTCCCACATGCCTCAAGTGAAAATCGTACTTGAAATTTGAATTTGGAGACGTGATTTCTAGAACCTTAGAAGTTCCTTTCTTCTTTCCTTGAGAGTTGAATACTAGAAAGAGAGATTTCTAATCTAGATGGGCAGCAAAGTGATAGAAACCCCTAAATCCCACTTAGAATAATTCAAAATGGCACAACATGAAAGTTAAAAAGAATAAAAAAATATTAAAATAATCTTGACAATTTACTATTAATAAGAATCATGAGACCCATCGATGATTTGTAGTCCTTTTATGGACAGTAAATCTCTGTCCATAGAAATCAAATCAATTTTTTTTTGTGTGTGTTTTTGAATATCATCCAAGAAATCATTTCTACTGCTCATAGAATCATCTATTTTTCATCTTACCCATCCGTAGAATCAAAGGTACTGAAAATATCCTCTGAATCTCATCTATGAAATAAAAAATCATGACTCTTGAAACCTTAAATAACTTGTGACACATCCTTCATCCTGTCAGAGGTCACTACTTCCAACTCTCTAAATCTCATTTACGAGTTTCATCTACGACCGATAGAACCAATCATGAGTTGTTGATCCTTGTCGTAAACACTAATAATTTTATTAAAATATTTTTTAGGTTTTATGACTCATCTACGATCATCAACTATAGTTAGTAAATCAATCTACGGTCCGTAGATGGGTCTTGTTGGCCCTACACCAAATCAAACTTTCTATATTTCTTTTCTTCATTTTGTTTTTTTAACTTGAGGTATTACAATAAATGTCATGATAAATATAAAATATATTCATATAAATATGTTTATAAATTGGCATAAATAATATTTTCATCCCAAGGATCTATTTATTAAATATTCAATATATGTTGAAGAACAAGAATATTCTTCAAAAATTGTTGCTTGTTCTCATGATAAATTGAATCGATCAACTAATGTTGGAATTAAATTTTCTAAATTCTAAAAAGTATAAAAGGTTAATATGACCCCGTTCAGATGCCATGTGATATATAGATACATATATAAGACAATCATATGTTCATTTATTGCTATCCTACAGTACGACATTCACAAAATAACTTATGCAAAATAATTGAGTTAAGAGTACAACTTTCAAATTATATAATTAAAGCAAATTAACATGATAAATGTTGATTAAGCTCCAAACTAATTTCTGCTAAATGCCTCAAATAAATAGCGGAAGCACTGCTTATGAGAATAAAACTTCACTTGTTTAACTGAAATAAAATGCATTGCATTCAAAATTAGTTATACGCATCAAAACAATAAATTACGATTAATTAATTTCTCCTTCTCAGTTGGTTCATGATCAAGAATCAAATTTTGTCATCTAATAATTTTTTATGTGTAGTATATGATTAATAGATATAACACGATGCACAAAAATAAATTACCCAATGTAGATTGAGAGAGATGTTAATTTTTCTAACATAAGGGAAAGTATATTGTAAATGATTATTCAAGCAAAGCACTAGGACTTTTATATTTAGTTCTGAATGTTCTTATTGAAGGATATAGTTTATAATATTCATGAATCATAATAGATCAATTAGTTCTAAATAAACTAACTCTTAGAAAAGTGAAGGAGCGAATTATAAAAATAATCATAACAAAAAAATAATATGCTTCTAAAGAGTCTATTACATAATACTTCATGAAACCTCATTCAAAAGGTAAGTACCTGAAAATAATGAATTGATGATATTTCAATAAGTTATGTCACCTTATGAACTGATATAAAGTGATATTGGTTAACAATATTTTTGAAATATATCACAATATAATAAAAGATTATGAGGATGTAAATTAAATGATCTATAAAGGCGTGGTAGTGCAGAAATAATTATCAAGTAGAAGATATCATGTATTTTAATATCAAATGTTGTCACTTGAAAAAATTGATATGAAAATTCCTTAAGGATTAAAAATGCCTAAAGCATATACAAGTTTTTGAAACATTTGTTTATAATTCTCAACAATAATAGTAACAAAAATAACATACCCAATGAAATTCCATAAATAGGGTCTGAAGAGGGTAAAATGTACGCAGACATTACCACCACCTTATAGAGATAGAGGCATTGTTTCCAGAAGATCCTCATCTCAAAAATATCATCCCAAAAAGCAGAAAACATTAGATATGAAAACAAACGACTAGAGTGGAAAGCAAATAATAATTTGTAAACACAATAGAAGTAACAAAAAGAATGACAAATAATAACAATAATATAAAGACATGACTATCCCTAATAACCTACTACATCACAAGGCTAGTCATCATTGTACCCCTACTAGTCGTCCAACCTTCTACTCAAATCTGCAACCTCTTTTATATTTAGGTCATATCCTTGGTGATATCAAGTTGTGACATATCCTGTCTAATCATCCCCCTCCAAATACTTTTTTGTATGCCTCTACCCCTCCACGTCCTATATCCGATCTCTTGCAACTCTAAAGCATCAGGACTTCTTCTCTATACATGCTCAAATCATCACAGTCTTACTTATCTCATTTTGTCTGCCATAGAGGCCACCCCTAGCTTTCACAAAATGATCGCATTCCTAATATTATCCCTTCTAGCATATCTGTATATCCATCTTAACATCCTCATCTTCGTAAGTTGTGTCTTCTGAACATGTGAGTGTTTGATTGACCAGCACTATACCTCATAGAGCAAGATGGTCTAACCACCATTCTGTAAAATATATCTTTAAGTTTTGATAGTATCTTCTTATCACACAACACTCTAGAGGCAAGCCTCCATTTTGTCCATGCTATCCCAATATGATGTGTGACATCATCGTGGATATCACCACTACATACTATGACCTTTTTGGTCATTTTTGAGTCCATGAAAATTATTATTTTTTCCCTTTAATACATTTTTTGGACCTATTTTAAACTATTTGTGTGGTAGAAACTGAAATCTTATGTTTTAAAGTGAAAAATATGAGTTTTGGCATTTTTGGAAGCTTAAGTCGTTGAAAAAGTGAGCTTTTGAAACATTCTGAATTTTGGGTGTTTGATCGAAAATCTATTGATTCTATTATCTTTGGAATGTTGAATCTGGTCTAGGAGAAGTTATGAAAATGAATTTGGACTTAAAGTGGAGATTTTGGACCCAAAGTTGTATTTTTAATTATATTTTAAATAAAAATTTAACTTTGATCAACATTCGGGTTTAAAGATTCAGATTGAAATTTTGACAGTTCTAGTAATTTTATATGGTGAAATTAGTTCCAATAGTTTGGAATGGTAAAATTAATGCTAACAATAGCCTCATTGTAATTTTTAGAGTGTTCAAGGGTAGTTTTGGTATTTTAAAATTTAAACTAGTTCTATTGCATTTTATTGGCAACTGTGTCGAGGAAATGCCAAAATCAAATTCTAAATATTTTATCAAGTCCGGATAGTCATTTATAATATGGATACATGTTTGATTTGCATAAATTGGGTTTCAAATGAAGCCTGATAGTCCGTTTCGAGAATTGAATTAAGCTGGTGCAAGAAAATCTAGTGCAGCCCCCATATGTACTCCGTATTCGTGGCATAGGGGTTGCATCGGTGGAGGTCTACGTGAATTGACCTCTGCTTTGGCGGAGCACAGGGCAGCTTTTGCAGAGCTTTGTCTCCTCTTCTCTTCTCACGTTCACAGACCCAGTTCCATACATTCGTGGAGCATTAAATTAGCTTATCAATTTTAAATACAACAAAACACTAGTTTTACACCATTTTTCAATATTCCAAGCTTTCTTGAAGCAATTTTGAAGAGACTTTTTGTAGAAAACTCTTGAGTAAGTGTTTCTTCCTTCAAATTAATTTATTTTCACTATTTTTTCTTGAATTTCATAATTTTGGATGATTAGAATTGGGATTTTCATGGTTTTCAATTAAAAACTTTAATTGGTTATTTCTCCCTCAATTTAAAATCAATTTTAATGGAATTTTCACCCATGAATTCCTTTTCTCGCGTAGAATCATAATTTCTAGTCAATTTTCAAATTTGAGAACTTTGGAATTATGCCTTAAGTTTAACTATTTTGCCTCTAAGATTAACTTGTGTCAGTATGGGTATGAAAATTCATCTCTTAACACGTAGTATCTACTTTTTATAGCAGTTGATTGATTTGGAGATTATTTTGAGACTTAGTTTGATCAAAAGCTTGGTTTGAGTATAGTTTCGACATCGAGGTAGGTTTGGCTAACCTTTGTAAAACTGAATTTGAGTTATTGGATATGTTTACCAGATGATTGTAAGAGTTAGGATGTTTCATGAGTAATTAGATTCATATGATAGTATTTTGGTGATAATGAGATATCGATTATGTTAGAATTGGAGTAAATTGTGACCCAGTTGGTAAATTGAGATACATTCTTGAAATTTGAGATATTTTGAATGCTATTGAGATAATATGAGACTTGTGAAATCATTTGGGGATTTTTGTGGTAAATTTATGCTAATTGTGACACCTTCATGTGCATATTTGGGACTTGCAGGGTCCAGTTTCACTAGTATTTTGCCTATTAATGAGAGTATGGTGATTTGAGACTATTGATGGCATTGTGCCACCAGTTGAGACACTTGGCAATGCCTTTTCTGATCCTATGGTTATTGTTACTCTGTTATGTTATCAAATGGTTGTTATATACTTGATATATGGCATTGGCATGCATTCATCTCATATTGCACATGCGCATCGGCCCTGCGGCAGTTGTGATTCCATCTTATGTATGGCCTGCCATGCCTCGGGCTCTATCTTGTAGCTTTAGCTTGATGGATGTGTACATGGTCCTTGCGATGGTAATGATTACACGTATATGGCTTGCAATGCCCCCGGGTTCTATCTGATAACTTTAGATTCATAGATGTGTACATCGGCCCTATGATGGCCATGATTCCACCTCAGACATGTCCTGCGACACCATTGCATACATGCATCCTATTTGGATTGCATCACTAATTCAACAACAACAACAACATACCCCAGTGCCTCAAAAGGCTCCCGCTCGTTGCGGGGTGAGAGGGAGTCGAATGTACGCAGCCTAACCCCTATGTTTAAAAACATAAAACGGTTGTTTCCAGATGACCCATGAGGAGCGTCGAAAGTTGCATTGACTAACTGCTACTTCAAAAATGAAAAAAGTGCAGATAGTTTAAAGAGCCATTTTGCTTTATTCCATCATACTCCAAGGCCAAAAAATAATCAATCTTTGGCTCCATCCGAGATTGTGTGTATGTATATATATATATTGTGTACTAACCCCTTAATGCAGGTTATGGGGACTCTTACTTATTACATGTTTATCTGATTTCTCCTATCTATTCAGTTGAACCTACTGGATATATTTCAGTATACTCACCCCTACTTTATTTTCACCCTTCAAAAATCAAGCACAGGGACCCCCAAAGGTAGCTGATATATTGTGCTGAGTTTTTTGTCATTACAGATTCAATGATGAGACTCAGATTTTGAGTCACAGATGTTTCTTTAAGACTTCTTCTTATTGTTATCTACTCCAGACTACGTATTTTTATTAAAGATAGCTAGTATATCAACTTAGTCATACTACTTAGAAGCTCTTGTAATCATAACTCTAGATTTTGGGACTATTTAACTTAAGGGTTATGGTTACTTTTATATGATTTTACTTTCTTTAGTCGCGATTTGATTTTGAATTATGACAAGGTTGGTATCAGATCTCTAGGTTCATTTGGCTCGTAAGCCAAAAGAGGGGTGTCTTGTAAAGTCCTATAGATCGGTATGTAGACGTCCATACCTATCTTTGAGAGGCTATGAGGCACTTGATAGGAAAATCTTTCAGTCTTGCTTCTATTCATACATTTCTTCATATCAACTATTTTGAAATATATCTAATCTACTCCTTCTATGCAGATGTTGATTACTAGAGCCCGACAGTTGATGGGAGAGACTATGCCAGCTTATATGGCCCCCACTCATGATTGAGACAAGTCTCATGGTAGGACTAGGGGTCAAGGATGTGTTAGAGAGGCAGATTCACCCAGAGGACAGACTAGATCAACCTCTCCAGAGCATAAGTATGAGTCAAAGAGGCCCATAGACCCTATTCCACCCCCATCATCTCCTGATGCTACGCCCTCAATTTAGGAGTTACTTCTAATTATTGACCAGACTTGAGAAACTTCTCTAACTCCTCTTATTCTTAATGAACTGGCTTCTACAGTGTCGGTTGGCCCTTCTACAGCTTCAGCAAATCCACTCATGATTCATGATGGTCCTTCATCAGCTATAGTGGATCCTCCTATGGCATCTATTATTTGCCTCAGACTTCTCGGTCGAGTTCTGGTTCACAACTTCATAGGTTGTCTATTGCACCACCCAGATTTATGGTGCCACTATCTTTTGCTAGTCTTGCTATGTCCACTACTGAGCAGAAAAGTTTTGAGTGATTTGTATGGTTGTATTCCCTTAGGTTTGATGGTATACCTAGTGGTAAGGCCTCTTTCTTATCTGAGTGCCATGACAGGTTGTGTAATTTGGCCATCCTTGAGTCACATGGAGTTGCTTATACCTCTTATCAGTTCATTGTCCTAGCTAAGGAGTGGGGGAGGTCAGTTTTGGCTCGTAGACATGTGGGATCCCTAGTTATGACTTGGGAGCAGTTTACTGAGGTATTCCTAGAGAGGTTCATGCCTAACAGCCACCGACACAACCATTGAGATAAGTTTGATAGGCTTTAGCAGGGATCGATATTAGTATCAAATTATGCATCTAGGATTTATGAATTATCCATATATTCCTTATCTAGTATTCTTGCAGAGTTTGAAAGGATTGAATGCTTCGATAATGGATTAGCGGGTTATCTTCAAGAGGTTACTCTTTATTTTTAAACTGTGGCACTTTTCAGAGTATAGTGGATCTTGTCCATATAACTGAGTGTATTAGACATGACTGATGGGGTGGCGAGAAGAGATTCTGCCAGCATGGCCACTTTACTAGGCACTGGCTACGTGATAGAGAGTTTCAGAGACAGGGCCATTAGGGTAGGGTAGTCGATGCAACCATTCCTACAGCTGACAGTATTAGCAGATCTAAGCATATTTAGACGGGCCATGATAGCTCTATTAGTTCAGCCAGATGTGGTGGATTTTCAGGATAGCTATCTCAAAGGTGAGAGACTAGGGCTTGTTATCATTATGATGAGGTTAGGTACTTGGCCCACCATTGTCCTCACTGTGAATATCTCACCTAGTCTTCAAGGACCCAGCCAGCTCATCCAGCTCTAACACCAGTACCCAAGGACACCTCTCAGTGCACGAGGGGTAGTACTAGAGGAGGTCAGGGAATAGTAAGAGGTAGAGCCCATACAGGCCCATAGGATAACCTGGGGCATAGAGCATGCTATGCAGTTTTGAATTAGGCTGAGGTAGAGGCCTCTGATGTAGTTATTACACGTATGGTTCTAGTGGCCACCATTTTACTTTGAGTGTGTTGAGGTTGTATCATGACTTTTTTTAGGAGAGATACTATTCCAGACCTGATATTGCTTGATAAGATCGACTTTGATGTGATATTGGTCAAGGATTGGGTACTGCCCCATCATGTTATTCTTGATTACCATGCCAAGATCGTGACTTTATCTTGTCTGGGTTTGCTTCAATTAGTATGGACCAACATATCTAATTCTTATCCCAAAGGGGTAATCTCCTATACGCATGTCTGTAGATTGAAGGATAAAAGATGTTTTTCATATTTGGCTTATATTTGAGCATGTTCTCAGGAGTCACCTTCATTAGAGACCATTAGGGTTGCTAGGGAGTTTATGGATGTTTTTCCAACTGATTTGCTAGGTGTTCCTTCGGATAATAATATTAATTTTGCTATTGATGTGGCGCCAAGCACTAATCCCATTTCCATTTCCCCTATCGAATGGCTCCAACTGAGTTGAAAGAGTTAAAGGAGCAGCTAGAGATTTTATTGAAAAAAGGGTTCATCCGTCCGATTATATCTCTGTAGGGTGCTTCTGTCTTGTTTGTGAAGTAGAAGGATAGTACTATGCGTATGTGTTTTGATTATGTCAGTTAAACAAAGTGACCATCAAGAAAAATAATCCTTTGCCTCATACTGATGATCTATTTGACCGGTTGTAGGGTGGTTAAGTGTTTTTCAAGATTGACTTGAGGTCTAGTTATCATCAGTTGAGAGTTCAGGAGTCTGACATTCCAAAGGCAACTTTCAAGACCCGTTATGGTCATTATGAGTTTGTAGTTATATCCTTTGGGTTGATTCTACCCCAGCCACTTTATGGAGTTAATGAACTGAGTATTCAAGCCATACTTGGATATATTTGTGATTGTGTTTATTGATGGCATCTTCTTTTACTCCAAAAATGAGTCCAACCATGTGCAGGACCTGAGGATTGTACTTCATAGGTTGATGGACGATAAATTGTATGCCAAGTTTTCAAAGTGTGAGTTTTGGCTTGAGTCTATGAATTTCCTTAGGCATGTGCTGACAAATGATGTCATTATGGTAGATCTGGACAAGGTAGCAGCAGTCCATGAGTGGGCTAGGCCAACTTCTGTTGTAACAACCCCCCAGTTTAGGACCCTTGAGTATGGGAAAGTTGGCCCAAATAATTACCTAAGGTCTGGTTTACGAGGACAACTTATGGCCCATAAGTGTACTTACAGCCCATAGGATCAACCCTTAAACATAAGACTTCAATAAGGAAAAACGTTTTCAAGTGTGGGTTACCCACGGACAAAGTGACAACTCATAGAATGAATTATGATCTGTACAAAGGGTCACGAGTGAGACTATTAGACATGAAGCAAATTTGGAGTTTGTTGGAAGGTGACCTACACGTTATTAGATGGCACATGAAATAGTATATGACCCGTAAGGAGTCTCGTGGAATGAGACCCAAGAAAGTAAGAAAAATGGCTAAGTGTGAAAGGACTCTACGAGACCAACCAAGACCTATAAATTGTTACATGGCCCATAACAATTCTTCATAGTTTTGGGTTCAAAAAGTCAATTCTCCAGAATTTCAGATGTGTTACCAGTCGAAAAAGTCCTAAGGCCCATGGTTTAACTTACGACCTGTAAGTGGGGTTTGGTAGGTCAAATTCCTCAATTTTAATGAGGGGTAGTTTTGTCATTTCCTTCTTTTCTATTCCTAAACTATGTAATTTTGGGGATGGAAAGGGACCCTATTTCATCCTTTAAGCCCTAATTCCCTCATTCAATCCCTCATTCTTCACTCTCAAAATTTCTAAGGCAAAAGGCTTTCAACAACAAGCTAGGGCAAGGGCTAGGGTTCTAAGGTTTCTTTTTCAAATCTTCAAGTTCGTTTCTGTCAAGTTTTTCCAAGGTATATGAGCTGATTTATGGGTATCCTTCAACCCATAAAGTTCATTATTAAGTATTTTATCTTTTATCTAAGTTCCTTAAGTTAATGTGCATGTTTATGATAATTTCATGATGTTTATACAATTAAATGCTATTTATCATATCCTACAACTATTTTAATATAGATAGAGAGAGAGAGAGAGAGAGAGATTTTCACATGTTTGAACTATTGATGATGACTCTATGATGGATCTCGATTTTAATAAAGGTTAGGTGTTTTCGATTTTCCTTAAAATGAGAAATTTCCTTATGACATGTAATTTATGATTGTTCAATTTGAAAAGCCTAGCCCACCTATTCTTGAAGTAAATTTTTATGATATGTGATGATGATTAGGGCATTATAGTCAAGTTTTAAGTAATGATTTGTCAATCATATAAATATGTTGACAATTTCCCTAAAAGATGTTTTAGAAACATCCCAAAGATGAAAAGACAATTCTCACTTGGTGGTTCCTAATGTTTGAGCTACTCCTATGATTGCTATTTATGATTCTAAGTTGTATTTTAAAGAATTTTATAGGATGACGTAGAACCAAGTGGACTTGAGGTTAGATTTCATCCCGTTAGCTGAGGCATGACCCATTGAAGTTAAATCTCAATGTTCCTAACTATGTGCTACCATAGGAGCCTTTGTAGGCTAGGCTAGTGGATCCACATAGGCCATTTATATTAATAAGATGCATGCAAAGTTGACGGAGTTCCACCCGGCAAGTGGTCTCCCCGTGCTAATGTTGGGGATTATGTTGGATTCCATGTAGTAGCTCACATGGTCTTAAATATCGGTTAAGGTCTACTCCACAAGTTTATGATCACATGATATGTTTCCCTTACTTATTATTTCTCATGCATAGACTCTTATTCATATTGAGTCATCTTCCTTGTGCATGTTTTAGCTCACTTTGTGTATCTTTCACTTTATATATACTTATATGTTATATTTATGAATGATGGCAGTATAATTTCATACATGCATTGAATCTCACATACTTAGAACATTGAAGTCCCCTAAGTTACACCTCCTTTTTAGAGGATAAAGCGATCGTTGTCAAGAATAGTATCTAAAAAAAGTGTAGATCAAACCCACAGGGAATACGTACACTCAAGAGAAGTCAATGATCGCAATTCAACTAGTTAACCAACTTACTTCCCCAGAAGGGTTTTGCAATAATCAATAAAAATTATAACTAAACTAACATATACAAGAGAAAATTCAATATGGAGAGAAACTAAGGTATTGTGTTTCCCATTATTCCCCAACTCAGTATCACTGGATAACCTAATTCTTTTCTAGTGTGTAGCATGTAGGAAAGTAAGTTATGTTCACTAATCCTTTTGGTCAAAGGTGAGAGGTGAATTTCACTATATGACTTGGTCCATTTTCATAGTGTGCATTACTAATCCTTACCCATTAGTCTCAGTACAACCTCCCCTTGGCCCTGTTTGGTTAATTAGATGAGAATACATTAATGAATTCTGTTAATTAATCTTTTTTTACATTCATACTACCTTGGTCCAGTCAGCAACACTGGGCAGGTTCTAATGTTGGCCACCATCAAAAAACATCCAAAAGAAAGAGAGTTAATTAATACATGCATACACACCTTTCAAGAATTATGAATTGTCCTGTTTTACTTTGTTAGTTGTTCATGGTTCCCACAATGCTAGTTATGAATTTAGCTACTCATGTTGTGTGTAGATACAAGAATTATAGATTGAGAAAACATAATCGAATACTTATAGAATAGAATTAAGAACTGGCAAATCCAACTTCAATAAGAATCACAAGCATAAAGATGAAATTAAAACACAATGTTCTTAAAGACTCTCTAATGTAATCTCATAATTTTCTCTCTTTAGTTATTGAGTTCTTGGAATACTAGGCAAAAACTTATGAAAAATAATCTGAAAAACCTATTTATAATAAGTAAAATACAACTCCTAAACAAAATAGGCGAAAGGTCGGCATGCCATAAGAAAGGGGTTTATGGGATGTAGTGCATTCCACGACCAGTAATCAGAGTCTCGTACTCAGCTGTTGGAATTTTGGACGTCAACTCTATGACACCCCTATATGACTCGTAAAGTAGTTTACGACCCGTAAAGGGGATTTCACCTGATGAAGCTTCAGAAAGTCCCAATCTCTGATCCTCAGGGCACGAACCATCTTCTATGACTCGTAAAACCTTCTACAACTCATTTGTATGTTTGTAGAATCAACTTCAGAAAATAGCCCCTCACTAGAATTGTTCATAAAACTACTCTACGATCTGTATAATGATCTACGGCTCATAAAAGGTCTCGACAGCAAAAAACCAGTAACTTCTGCACTTTTTCCCAAAATCAAGGCCAACCTGTAATCCTGCAAATATAAACTCAAAAACTCATAAAACCAACTAACATTGCATTGAGAACACACAAAATTCCAAGTTTTAAGCATCAAAAGTGTTGTATTTTGGCAGCACATCATACATTCCAACGTATTAATGCATATTTTACCAACATGATTTAACCATCCTGCAAATATAAACACAAAAACACATCAAAGCAACTAATATCATATTGAGAACACATAAAATTTTATATTTTAAGCATCAAAAGTATTGTATTTTGGCAGCACATCATATATTCTAACATACTAACGCATATTTTGCCTGCATCATTTAACCAAGTAGGAATAAACACTCCTCCATTGGCTCGTGGCTAGTACTCAGTGATCAAGACTAGCTTTATTATTTGTGGTGAGCCCACAGTTCGGGACTTCTCTACTTTTCATTCTATTATGTATCGTAGTTTTATTTTGAGATGATGTATTTGTAGCTTTTTTGAAGCATTTACTTTCTATGTTGCACTACTATGGATTTCTTTCTATTTGATGCAGATTGACCATTGCTGGTCCCATCTATCAATGGTGTAGATAGTAAGCTTATGGACAAAGTGATTGTTAATTATTTTCACTACTTTTTAATATTGCTTCATTGATAAAATGGCCCATAGCCCCTTTCCCTTAATTTTCCACAAATTGTTTTCACTAAATGTCCACGAATGCTTGAGATGCCTAAGATGGATTGGGTGAATTCCTTTGGGTATCGCATTTGTCATGTGATGACTAGGCCCCTAGATCGAGTCATTACATCTACAACTAAGATTTGGAGTTTTGTCAGTCAAGAGGGGTACTATCAACACTTCGTACATGGATTCTCTTCTATTGCAGCCCCATTGACTAGACTTACTCAGAAGGATGTAGCTTTTAAGTGGTTAGAGAAGTGTGAGTGATCTTTCAAAAGCTCAAGGATCTAGTGACCTCAGCACCTAGTCTTGCTTTTCCTAACGAGGGAGTACCTTTTATGGTGTATTGTGATGCTTCTGGAGTGGGTTTAGGTAGAGTATTAATGCAAAAGGGAAAAATGATCGCCAATGCTTCCAAACAATTGAAGGTGCATGAGAGAAACTACCTACCCATGATTTAGAGCTGGTTGGAGTGGTGTTTGTGTTGAAGTTGTGGCAACACTATCTCTATGGGGTGCATTGTGAGATATTTACCAATTGCTAGAGTTTCAAATATATCTTTTCTCTGACTAATTTAAATATGAGATAGCATAGGTGGTTGGAGTTGCTTAAAGACTATGACATCTCTATTCTATATCACCTGGGCAAGGCAAATATGGTAGCCGATGCTTTGAGCCGGAAGGCTTCTAGTATAGGGAGCTTGGTGTTCTTGAGGGATGAGGAGAGGCCCTTAGATTTGGAGGTTCAGTAACCAGCTAGACAGTGGTACGGTTGGATATTTCTCCTCCTCAAAGTATTCTAGCCTTTGTGGAGGCTAGGTCTTTATTACTTGATCAGGTATGTGCTCACCAATTTGATGATGCTAGATTATTCTTGATTCACGATAAGGTGTTTAAGGGTGAGGCAAAAGAAGTTACTATTGATTATGAGGGTATTTTGAGGATTAATGGTTGAGTTTATGTGCCTAAGGTAAGAGATCGAGTGAGATTGCTATTAGAGAAGGCTCATTGTGCTAAGTACTCTATCCATCCCGGTGTGGAAAAGATCTATCATGATTTGAAATAATACTCAAACTGTCAACAAGTTATACATGATCACCAAAGGCCTAGAGTGTAACACCCCACACCTTACAATACTAGTACTATAAAAATAAAATATGACATGGTTTGGTCAAATTAGTGCTAATTTTTAAAAGTTTTTGAATTTCGTGTTAATGGGCTATATGTGCATCTAATGCTTAAAAGGGTCGAGTGTATACGTGTTTTATGTCGAATTGAGGAGATTACAGCCTTAAAATGAAGTGAGAGAATTGAGGTGCTTGTAGAACTTAAGAAGAAAGTACATGACTTCCTAAGTCCTACAAGCACCTCATTCTTTCACTTCATTTTAAGGCCATAATCTCCTCAATTCGACACAAAATATGTATACACTCGACCCTTTTAAGCGTTAGATGCACATATAACCCATTAACATGAGATTTAAGCACTTTTAAAAATTAGCGGTAATTTGACCAAACCATGTCATGTTTTATTTTTATAGTACTAATATTGTAAGGTGTGGGGTGTTACATGGAGGGTCCCATGCAAAAGTTGCTTATTTCCAATTGGAAATGGGAGTGTATCATAATGGATTTTGTTACTAGTTTGCACATGGCCTTGGGTAAGTTTGATCCAGTTTGGGTGATTGTTGATTGGTTGACTAAGGCAGCTCACTTCTTACCAGGTGAAGACTAGCTATATTGCAGAGCAAGTGGCTAGATTGTATATCCGAGATATTATTAGGTTGCACGGTGCGCTAGTGCCTAAAGTGTCAGACAGAGGACCTTTGTTCACTTCCTAATTTTGGAAGGTTATATATCATGGTTTGGGAACTCGTTTGGATTTGAGTTCAACGTTCTACACTCGGACAAATGGATAGTCCAAGTGCACTATTCAAGTGTTAGAGGATATTCTTCTGTCATGTGTGATAGAATTTTGGGGGCCGATGGGATCAACATTTTCAATTGGTGGAGTTGTAAGACCCCACCCTCGGGTCGTGACCAGTGCACGATAGGGGCACGCAAACACATACTAAACCAAATTCCTTTATAACCTAGTCCGAAATTCTACCAACATTTTGGCAGAGTTTCCTCTATTTTATTAACTAACCGCACCTGCAGCAGCTCCCAGAAAAAATAGAAGCATATACACATATATATATATATAAATATAAAAGCGGGCCGACAAGGTTATCGCTGCGGTCCTGCCGCCTAATAAACATGTCACTCGTATAAGTACATAATGCGATCCCGCCGCCTGATCCAGTATCC
>JAOTQJ010140670.1:0-38204 GCA_025642045.1 Solanum sejunctum
CTATTCTAGATCATCAAGTTAAGAAGCTAAGGAATAAAGAAATAGCTTCAGTTAAAGTACTTTAGAGAAACCAGCAAGAAGAAGAAATAACATGCGAGGCCGCGGATTTGATGATATCAAAGTACCCTTACTTATTTGAAGCTAAAGAGGAAGTACAACATGCAAAATTGGGACTCTAATAGGTACGTGTGATTAAATACTTAATGTGTTGTCAAATGTTTGTGTAAGTAAAGGTTTAAACTTAGTTAAGCTATTCAATTGTGTTAACATTCGAGGATGAATGTTCCTAGGAGGGAAGGATGTAACACTCCAGACCTTACAATACTAGTACTACACAATTGAAACATGACATGGTTTGGTCAAATTAACACTGATTTTTAAAAGTGCTTGAAACTTGTGTTAATGGGCTATATGTGCATCTAACACTTAATAGGGTCTAGTGCATATATGTTTTATGTTGAATTGAGGAGATCACGTCCTTAAATAAAGTGAGAGAATTTAGGTGCCTGTAGGACTTAGGAAGCTATTAGGTGAGTCACCAACTTGCTTAGCCTAAATTTGTTAGCTAAACGGAGATGAGGCTCGACGTCGAATTGGTCCAAGTCCGATTATGAATAAAGTCTCGTGTTAAGGGTGTAACTTTAACCCATGTTTTAGAATCATAAATGGACTACATTTTCAGATCAAGAAGGATATTTAAAAGTCCTAAGTACATCACAACTCACTTGGCTAATTGGTCCCAAACTAAGTGAAGAGAAAGTTGAAAAATGGGCAGCCCAAGCCCATCAACTTGGAGAACCATTTAGGCCCAAGTGTAACAGCCAAGCTGCTAGATAACTAGCTTATTAATATGTGGTAAAAGGTGGTCAAAAGGCCAAGAGTAAGTCTGCCAAGAGTCCCTTTATAAAGGGCTCAAAACAGCTCTCACAATTCATTTTCAACTTGACCAAAACAAAAATCAGATTGCTCTCTAAGTTTTCTTTCAACTTTCCTTGACTTTGTAAAGCAACCAAAAGAGGCTTTTAGGGTTCTTAAGGAGGATCTCAACCTTGAAGGCAAAGGTAAGTAATTATAGTTATGAATTTAGTATAATTTTTTCATGAAAAATAAGAAGTATATGCTAGTATGTTTATGCTGGAAAATTTGGATAGCATGTGTTTAAAAAAATTATTGCACGCTTGCATTTTGTTTTAGTGACTTCTCTATAGTGGGCTGTATTATTAAGAGAAGTTGATGTTCTTGTCATGAATTGAGTTATAGATATTACCCTAAGGTTGCTGCCCTGATTTTGGTTTCACTTAACAAACAAGTTTTATTGTACTATCTTAAGTGTAATGTTGATTGGAACTTATGGGTTGTTGGATGGAAGGCTATTGGCTCACGTCCTTCATGACTACTTGGGTGTTGTCCTAAGACTATTTTAGGAATGTTTGTATGCATCATTGTTGTTGGAATAGTTTGGTTAGTGTTGGAACAGGTTTGGAATTGTCGACGTCGAAATGTAGCGAAGGGAGGTAACGTTATGCTGTCCATTTGTTGGTTGTGTCGAGTTGTCATGTGTTGTACTTTGTGGGCAGTTGTAAGACTAGAATGGCACTAAAACAGTATGCACATGATATGTACATGTGAATGTGTATTAGAAAAATATGATTAGGGGCGAAAAGGTTAAAAGAATATGCTTGGGTTTATAAATACCTGCTTGTTTCCCGTGTATTATTTTTTTATGTGATTGGGCTGCCAAGATGTATCTATTGGATGATAATGCTAGTTTTATCACCTAATATGTTGTAGATAAATATTTGGAGGAATGGAAGGTTATCTAGAGGTAGTAATAAGGTCATATAACGAGGTACAGGATATCCAGCTGCTGTTACCAAGCTCCAGGTTCCTTCGGAGCTTTGCATGTCTAGAGTTTATATGTTTTTATTGTACAGTTAGTCAAGAAAGGGCCTGTCCAGACCCTTATCAGTCACTTTTCCTTATCTAGAGGCTTTGTAGACTATGTAAATTAAAGTGTGGTACTATCTCGTACCGGCCTAGCCATATGCATTCCTTTTTGGCTTGTTATCACTGTTTATTTTCTTAAAGGAATGTCAAATATAGAAATCCCTTATAATGTGTACAGAAAGTGCATAGACATAGGTTGGTTCTCCTAAGCCTCATCGACAATGGGTGCCAGTCTTCCCCAACGAGACTTTGGGCATGACATAGTGTATATACTTATGGTTTTACTTTGAAGACCCAATTTGGGGATTTAAAATTACTTGTAATCAAACTCCATTCTTCAAGCTTGTGATTTCAACATCAAGGTGATTTTTGTTCTTCATTTTCTTTGGGTAATTTCTCAACTATGTTTATTATATTCATTGTTTGTGATTTTGACCTAATTTTGAGTAGCTAAACACCCACAACTTGGGGTTATGGGAACCATGAGTAGCTATCTTCTAATAACCCAGATTATTTGCATTTCTTTGATTGGGTATTTACATGTATTGTCCATTTTTCTTCAGAATGCTTGTTGCTTGGTGGTGGCTAACACCAAATCCCACCTAGTGTTATGATCTCGACCACGGTAGTGATGAATAGAAAAAGGAAATGGGTGACAGGATTCGATTGATGTGTTCTTATCTAATCAACCAAACCCGACCAAGGAGAAGTATACTGAGACAATAGGTAGAAGTTAGTTGGTACACCAAGGTTGCCGACCAAGCGCCATGGTGAAATTTGACCTTCACCTTTAGAAGAGGGATGGAAGAACCTAAGTTACCGTCCTGCATGCAACGTCACAATTAGGGTTATGTTATCTAGGGTATTTGAGTTAGTGAATCATGGGGAACACAATTCCCCATTTGCTCCTCAAATTGACTATTTCTTCATGATTACTAGTATAGTTTTGTATTTATTTCATTCCAGTTTGCAACCCCCCCCCCCATTCTAGTGAATTTAGTCGATTGATAATTGAAATGATTGTTGGTGAGTTCATTTGGTTAAACCCTATATTCCCTGTGGATTCGACCCTAGCCTCTGGTTAGGATTATACTTAATAGCGATCGTGTTACTGTTGGAGGTTGAACATTAGGAAACTCTATATCATGGGCTAGGCCACTTGGCCTTTGCTGCTCGGCCTTCACTTGTTGGAAATTGTGACATCTGGATATGAACTTGGCAATGTCTCTCTTCATGCCACCCCACCAATAAACTTCCCTCAAGTCTCTATACACCTTTGTAGAACCGAGGTGAATGGAATAGGATGAATTATAGGCTTCCTTCAAGATCAATTCTTTCAAGTTATCCATATTTGGCACACACAATCTATCTTCGTACCTAAGGGAACCATCTCCCCCTTGTAAGAAAACCTCTACTTTACTATCTCTCACCAAGGCCTTCAACACTAGTAAGGTGAGGTCAAGATCTTGTTTTGCCTTTATCTCCTCAATTAAGGAAGACTTAGAACCATCAACAACGACAACACCTCCATTGTCAACTTCATCCAACCTAACCCCTAATCTAGCCAACCGATGAACCTCTCTATCCACCTCTTTGCCACCATCACCAACATGAGCTAGACTACCCATAGACACCCTACTTAGAGCATCGACCACAACATTAACTTTGTTGCGATGATAATGCACACTCATATCATAATCTTTATGGAGCTCTAACCACCTTCTTTATCTCTAGTTAAGAACTTTTTGGGTGAACTCATATTGGAAACTCTTGTGGTCAATAAATACATCCACATGAACCTAATAAAAGTAGCGACGCTAAATTTTCAAAGCAAATACCGCGGCTAACAATTTATGATCATAGGTGGGATAATTCTTCTCGTACATCTTAAGTTGTCTAGAGGCAAATGCTATCACCTTACCACTTTGAATCAAAATACACCCCAAACCAATTTTTAAGGCATAACAATATACACCAAATCCTTCGAACCCTTCTGGTAGAGATAAGAAAAGAACGGAGATAAGCTTATCTTTCAATGTTTGGAAACTCTTCGTAAATTCATTGGTCCACATGAATTTTGCCTTATTTTGCATCAATTTAGTCATAGGTGAAGCAATAGAAGAGAAATCATTTACAATCCACCATTAATATCCCACCAAACCAAAGACACTTTTAATGTCCAATGGAGTCAAAGGTCTAGGCCAATTTCTAATCACCTTTTCTTAAGATCCATCTTAATTCCATCACCCGACACTACATGCCCTAGAAAACCAACCTCTTTCAAGCAAAACTCACATTTTTCATATTTGGCATACAACCTCTCCTCCCTCAATATTTGCAACACACCCTCAAGTGATTCACATGCTCCTCCTCACTATGGGAATAAATTGAGATATCATCAATAAAAACCACCACAAATAAGTCAAGATAGGGTTTAAAGACCCTATTCATAAGAACCGTAAATATAGTCAATGTATTAGTTAACCCAAAGGACATAACCACAAACACAAACTGCCCATTTCTAGTCCGAAAAGTCGTCTTGAGAATGTCACACTCTCTCACTTTCACTTGGTGATACCTGGATCAAAGATCAATCTTAGAAAAGTGACTAGCCCCTTGAAGTTGATCAAAGAGATCATCAATCATTGGTAGAGGGTACTTGTTCTTTATGGTAACTCTATTAAGTTATTGGTAATCAATGCACATTCTAAGAGAACCATCCTTCTTCTAAAAGAATAACACCGGTGCACCCCAAGGGGACTAGGCCTTATGAAACCTTTTTGTAACAAATTCCTCAATTTCTCCTTCAACTCCATTGGGGCCATACAGTAAGGGGGAACAAAAATGGATTGAGTATTAGGAAGGAGGTCTATACCAAAATCTATTTTCTTTTGGGATGAACACCAAGAAGCTCATTAGGAAAGACATCTATAAACTCATTAACCACTGGAATCGACTTAGTAGGAAGAACTTTGGGCTCAACATCCCTAACCCTCACAAGATGGTAGAGACAACCCTTAAAATTAGTTTTTGGTCTTTAAGGCAACAAATGAATCTACCCTTGACCACCAAATCACAACTTTCCCACTAAAGGACGGGCTCATTAGGAAATTGGAATTTAAACTTACCGGTCCTACAATAAATAAAAGCATAATATCCTTGAAACCAATCCATCCTAAGAATGACATCAAAATCTACCATATCTAATTCGACAAAATCACAAGGCAAGATTTTATGCAAAATGAACATGCAAAAATTTCTATAGACTCTTCTAGAAACAACAGGCTCACTAACGGGGGTAGACATTTCATAAGGTTCACACAATAATTTGGGACTAACATGAAGCTTTTGGCAACAAAAGGAGTAGTAAAGAAAGAGTGGCACCCAGGTCTATCAAAGTGTACACATCAAAATCAAAAACCTTTAAAATACTAGTGATGATATCTGGAACCTCATCTATCCCTTGTAAACCTTGAAGAGCATAGAAGCTATTTTGCCTTAGAGCACCCCCTTGTTGGCCTCCTCTCCCCTTTTGACCCATATTTACACCTTGGCCTTGTGGACGATCATCTCTACCTTTATATTGAGCATGAGTAAAATTAATCACTTTGTGACCCACTTCTCCACAACCACAGCAAGCATTAGAGTTCTTCAAACATGGGTAATTATGGCTCCTACCACATCTTTGGCATATAGGGTTAGGTACCCCACTACCACCATCTTGGAATCTTAGGTTTTCATTAGAAATCTTCTATTATGGGCATTGGATGACCCTTGGAGTTGGAACTTGTTGCCTTGCGGAAATCAGCCACCCTTGGATTATTTGAATCAACCTTCAAAACGAGCCCTCTTGGACTCACCACTACTTCTTTTTCTACGCTTTCCCCCTCTAATTGTTCGACATATGTCACGAAGTGGGAAAAGTCCATGTCACCTATTATCATGGAGGTACCACACTCCTTATTAACACTCCTCATTAACCAAGTTGTACATACCCGACATATATTTGTTCATCCTTGACCTCAGCTCGGCAACCAATTATGGTGCAAAGTTGGAGAGTTGGTTGAACTTGAGCGCATACTCCCTCACACTCATAGAACCTTGATTAAGGTTCATAAACTCCATCATGTTAGACTCCATTAGCTTTCAAGGAAAGAACTAGTTGAGGAATGTGGCTTTAAACTCTTCCCAAGGAATAGCATCATTATCTCTCCTTTCAAACTTCCATTACGTGAACCAAATTTAGGCCGCACCTTTGAGTTAGTAGGATGCTAATTCTGCATTCTACTCTAAATTGACCCTCATAACAGATAGCACTTTGTACACCTCATCGATGAACTCTTGGGGATCCTTGTTCGTCTTGGATCCATGGAACTCCGGTGGGTTCATTCTAGTGATATCCCTGACCCTAGAATCCAGAGTGGGAGCATGATGGGATTGGTCCCTTTGATGAATTTGGTTGGTCATAGCATGAGCCAACATTGTAACAACATCCTAGAACTCATCTTGAGCCACCCCCCACCTTGAGGAGCTTGAGGTGTGGGAGGGGACAATTACTCCTTGAGCATATAGGCTCTCCTTTGTCTCCCTCTAGTAATTGGCATCATCTAGCCGAGAAAAGAGCATTTGTTAGGATAAAAAGCCTTATACTTATGGTTAAAGTACAATATAGACCATGAATGAGTGCAACATTTCCTAAAATGTCTCATAGCCTCCCATTCATAGTTTTGGCAGGCTTTACACCTATGAATAAGACACTAATTGACGTGGTGTGTTGGATTCTGAGAACCTTTAATAAACTATTGCTATGATACAAAGTTGGCATGATTCAAGCCTAGGGCTTAGACATGACACAGCAACTGAACATCCTGAAGGAACCCCAAATAAGTCTCTTAGCATATCAATCATACATCCTTGGTCGAGGAAGGAAAGTAACAACAACAAGAGATATAAATAAGGGAATTGGGATGATGCAAAATATTTGATAATCATAAAACATTCAATAGTCTAGCTCATAGCATAAATATATCGATTATCAAACAACACCTCTAACACGGAATAGAGCAGGGGCCAAGACACTTTTCAAGGTCACCCTCATGGTATCAAGAGTACAACATAAAGAAATAGCAAATGGCAAGAGTAACATAAATAGCATCATCAGACTTGAGGACTCATAAAGCTTATCTCCAACGCATCGAACTAGCAACAATGAGGATGATTAAGAGGTTCTCCGATTCATACATGGTAACATTATGTAGGCATAAAGTATACATTAGTACAGTTGAAAACCCCAACATAATTTATAATCAAAATCCATAATAATAAGAGATATCCATAGATGATACAATATGAAAACATGTAATTTTCATAAAAAAAGAGTTTGGGCTCCATGGATAAAAGGACCCAATGGATGAAACCCACATACCTCAAACTTGGATTTTCTTGAGTTAAGCTAGTAGAGAACTCAGAGTTTGAAGAGAATCCTTGAGTTCCAAAGTTGGGTTTGAAATCGTTGAAATTTGAATCAAATATTTAGTTAAGTCTTGGAGAGGTTTTTGAGAGTGTCTTTAGTGATATAGAGTTGAAAAATGGCTAAGTATAGGTGTTTTCATGCATAAGGAGGTCCAGACTATGACCCCAATGCACTTGGGCCAAAATAGAAAATTCAAGAAAAACTTGTACTATTCCGCATCTAGTCCATGACGTGGATCCAACATAAAGGAAAAAGTTGCTACTCTGTGCTCAGTCCCCGTCGCGGGTTGGTCGTGGATACACACTAGAAAAGAAAAATTAACAAAAATTATTTTTTGGTTTGGGTCCTCTAAAATTTGAGTTATACTCATTTTCCAATCAATTTCACCCCCTGATTGAGAATATGAAGAACTATTTTCAACATCTTGCATGAATTTTGAGATATATGAAAATTATGATTATGGGCATTTTTGAAGCACATTTTTAGGGCATTTCAATAGAGCTTGTGTTTTAGAGCTTAAGGGTAGTTGGGATGAACATCTTCCACTCATTGAATTTGCTTACAACAATAGCTACCACTAAATCATTGGTATGGCTCCTTTTAAATCTTTTTATGGTAGGCATTGTAGATCCTCGGTTGGGTAGTCTGAAGTAGGGGAATTAGCTTTTTTCTAGGTCAAGATTTGGTCATGGAGGCCTTGGAGAAGGTGATGTTAATTAGAGAGAGATTTAAAGCATCCCAAAGTAGACAAAAATCCTACTCTAATGTGAGGAGAAAAGATATTGAGTTTGAGGTTAATGATTGTGTTTACTTGAAAGTCTCACCTATGAAGGTTGCGGTTTGATTTGGCAGAAAGGGAAAATTTAAGCCCAAGATTTGTAGGCCCTTATAATGTTTTGAGGAGAGTGGGTAAGGTTGCATATGATTTGGAGTTGCCTATGGAGATGCATATGATTCATCCGGTCTTTCATGTATCCATGATTAGAAAGTGTGTGGGTGACCCAAGTGCTATAGTGCCCTTAGATGTTGTGGGTGTTGCAAAAGATAATTTGACCTATGAATAAGTCCAGGTGGAAATTTTTGATAGATATGTGAAGAGGCTAAGGAACAAAGATGTAGCTTCCGTCAGGGTCCTTTGGAGGAACCAACAAGTTGAAAGTGCCACTTGGGAAACCGAGGCGGACATAAGAAAGCGATACCATATCTCTTCCACTCTACTCAAGCTGAAGGTACTTATTTAAGTCATTTATATGATTTCAAAGTCTTAAGTTTCAACCCTTGTGTCATTTTGGATGCATTCATGTTTATGTTGACAACTTTATAGTGATTTTTTATATTCATGTTGAGATTTTTGAAAATGAAGTTTAAATGAATTTGTTGCATTCATGTCGGGCTAAAATCATATGATTACTTCTCTTATGCACGTTTTTTTTTACATTCAGGGATGAATGTTCCCAAGGGGGAGATATTGAAACACACCAAAAATGTGCTTCGAAAATGCCCATAATCGCATTTTCTATATATCTCAAAATTCATGCATGATATCATAAATCCGACATCATATTCTCAATTAGGGGGCAAAATTGAGTGGAAAATGGATATAACCTAGATTTTAGAGGGCCCTTAGCGAAAGATAATTTTCATTAATTTTTCTTATCCAAAGCGCATCTATGTCCAAGCCGCGATGCGAACTAGGCGCAGAGCAATACGACTTTTGCCTTCGCATTGGGTCTGCATCGCAGACCAGTACAAGTTTTTCCTTAATTTTTTAATGTTACCTAAGGGCATTGGGGTCATAGCCCCATGCCTATTTATGCGTGAAGATACCTATACTTAGCCATTTTTCAACTCTATATCACTTAAGACTCTCTAGAAAACCTCTCCAAGTCTTAACCAAATATTTCATCAAACATTCAAGGATTTCAATCCTAACTTTGGAACTTAAGGATTCTCTTCAAGCTCCAAGTTCTCTTTAATCTCAAATCAATAAAATGCAAGTTTGAGGTATGTGGGTTTCGTCCATTGGGTCCTTTCACCTATGGAAACCAAACTCCCTTTCTATGAAAATTACATGTTTTCAAGTTGTATCATGTATATGTATCTCTTATTGTTATGGATTTTGATTATAAATTGTGTTGGGGTTTTGTGAATGTTAATTGATTATGCATGTCTACCTATTTCAAGCTTATACTATGAATTGATTTTGTCTATTGAGACTATGCATGTTTTGAGCTATGAAACTATAATTATGAGATTTGATGATGGATTTTAAGGTATCTTACATGAGGAATTTACTATATCTTGGTGGGGATTTACATTAAGATTTCTAATATTATTTCACACTTGAATTGCATGATTTTGAACTAGCATTATACACCCACCAAGTGTTTGATAAAATGTCTTGGTAAGAATTCTCAAGTTATTGATGATTTATAATATAATTTACAAGTCAAGTGACTTTATTATGATTAAGGGCTTGCATGTATGCATTGAATTCATGAAAGTATCTATGAAGTTGTAGGTGACCATACCTTGTTGGGGTGGAAGGGGGGGTTGACATACCCAATCCCCTTGTTAAGGGGGTGAGATGCCTCAATCACCTTGTTTGGGGGTGACATGCCGAATCACCATGTTGAGGGGTGGATACCTCGATCATTTTATTAGGGGGTGACATACCAAATCACCATGTTAAGGGGTGCATACCTTGACCACCTTATTGGGGGCTGACATGCCCAATCACCATGTTGAGTGGTGGATACCTCGATCACCTTATTGGGGGGTGATATAGTCAATCACCTTGCTGAGGGGTGGATACCTTAATCACCTTCCAAGGGGGTGACATGCCTTGGATTCCAAGTAGTATTTTGCTTGGCTTATGTTGATTATGTTCTCTTCCTACAAATTATATGATTTACAAGCATGTTTTAATTCAAGCATTGATCATGTATGTTATATTGATACTATACTTACCCATTTCTTATGAATATACATTTTGCCTATGTTGGCTTATGTCTTGCTGCATTTAACCCTACATACTTAGTACATTCAAAATGTACTAACGCATACTCTATACCTACATGACGCTACCATATAGGAACCGAAGCACATCTCGATCATCTTCCATGTGGCTAGTTCAGTGCTTTGGAGATAAGATTTGGTGAGTCCTCAAGTTCAAAGACGTTATCTATGTTACTTTTTCCATTTTCTATTTCTATATGTTGTACACTTGATACTTTGAGTGTGAGCACGAAAACTGTATTGGCCCCTACTCCATTCCATGTTAGAGGTGTTGTTGGATAATTGATGTATTTTTGCTATGACCTTGACTCTTGAATGTCTTATGATTATCAAAGACTTCGCAATTTCCTTTATTTATATCTCTTGTTGTTGTTACTTTGCTTCCGTGACCAAGGATGTGTGATTGATATGCTAAAAGGCTTAGTTGGGGTTCCTTTAGGTTTCCTATTCTCCGTGTCACATCTAGGCCCTAGGCTTGGGTCATGACAAACTTGGTATGAGAGCATTAGGTTGTTAATAGTCCTCAGAATCCAACACACCGCATTGATTAGAGTCTTATTCATGGTTGTAAAATGTGCCACAACTATGAATGGAAGGCTATGAGGTATTTTAGGAAATGTTTCACTTCTTCATGGTCTATATCATGCTTTAAACATAAGCGTAAGGATTTTTCCCCTAACTAATGCTCTTTTCTCTGCTATATCATGTCAATTCCAAGAAGGAAACTAAGGAGATCCCGTACACCCGAGGAGCAAACGCCCCTCCCGCACCTCAAGCACCTCAAGGGGAGGGGTGGCTCAATATGAGTTCCAGGATGCTATTACAATGTTGGCTCATGTTATGACCAACCTAATTCACCTAGGCATCCAAGCCCTTCATACTCCCACTCCGGCTTCTAGGGTGAGGGACTTCACTAGAATGAACCCGCCAGAGTTCCATTTATTCATGATGGATGAGGATCCCCAAGAGTTCATCGATGAGGTATACAAAGTTCTATCTATTATGGGGGTTAATTTGGAGGATAAATTGAAATTCGTTGCCTACCAACTCAAAGGTGTGACCCAAATTTGGTTCACACAAAGGAAGTCTAAAAGAGAGATAATGATATTATTCCTTTGGAGGAGTTCAAAGCCACATTCCTCAATCGGTTATTTCCTATCAAAATAAGGGAGGGTAAAATGATGGATTTTATGAAACTTAAGTAAGGTTATCCCTGAGTTTACCAAACTCTTTCATTTATTTCTTAAAGGCTCGTGATTGGTCATAGAATGCTTATTCTAGGCTAGTGTGGTGAGTTACATATTCCATATTATTATTCACAAAATGCTACTTGATCAGTTACAAAATAGTTGTCTGTGCGATAATAAGTAATATGTAGGAATTTAGATTCCTTCAGACCGAACAAGCAATGAATTGAGTTAGCGCAAAAGCCTAAGCCTTAGCGCATCCCTTTTCTTGATAGGGCAAGCACAAGGAATGGTTCAAGGCAAAGTATAGTTTAATGGAATGAAAGAGAATTAGTATATTAAGCAAGTATGGGAAAGTAAAAAAAATGAAATTCAAGCATTATTCTCAAGAGCCGAGAGCGAAAGCTTACTTGAGAGGATATACCTGGCTGAAAGGATATATATTCGATGTCGTATATCCATTGTTGCATAGTTATATTCCTCTAATCGCTAATCACTACTTTTTCCTTAATCTCAGAACTAGATGCTAACCTTATATTTATCTAAGTCTTATGCTAAAAAGGACATGCTTTTAGTTCGTCTTCGCCCAAGTGTAGCTAATGCTATAATAGGTATAAAACTTATACTTCTAACTCTTCTCCCCAAAATGTCTTCATTAAGAGCAAATCGAATCTTTCTTCTTCCTTCTCGCAGTCAGCTATATAACTCAGGCAGCAAAGGTTCAAGCAAGATGGCAGTTAGTCTTCCTTCTCTCTTTCAGGTGGGCAGTGGGAATACCTCTTATAGCATCAGCATGGATTGACCAGAGACTGGGATTAGTCGTCATATGAGTGTGAGGGATTATGCACTCAAGTTCAACCAACTCTCCAAGTATGCCCCGCAATTGGTTGTCGACCCAAGGTCGAGGATAAACAAATTTTGGTCGGGTATGTCTGACTTGGTTAATTAGGATTGTTGTACTACCATGCTAATAGGTGATATAGATTTGTCCCGCCTTATGACATATGCCAAACAATTATAGGGGAAAAACCTTAGAAAGATAATAAGTGGTGAGTCGAAGAGGGCTCCTCTTGAAGGTGGATTCCAAGAACCCAAGGATGGTCGATTTCCTCAAGGCCACAAGTTCTAACGCCAAGGGTCTTCCAATGCCTCTAATAGAAGCTTTGCTAATGACAACCCAAAATACCAAGGTGGTGGTAGTGGGGTGCCTAACCTATATCCCAAACATGTAGTAGGAGCCATAATGGCCCATGTTTGAAGAACTCTAATGCTTGCTATGCTTGTGGATAACTGGATTTGTCCTCATGCTCAAACAAAGGTAGAGATGGTCATCCACAAGGACAAGGTGTAAATATGGATCAAAAGGGGAGATTAAGCCAACAAGAGGGTGCTCCAAGTCAAAATAGATTCAATGCTCTTCAAGGGAGGCAAAGGGTGGATGAGGTGCCTGATATCATCATCGGTATGTTAAAGGTTTTGATTTTAATGTTTACACTTTGATAGACCCAGGTCCCACTCTCTCTTTTATTACTCCTTTTGTTGCCAAAAGACTTCATGTTAGTCCTGAATTGTTGTGCAAACCTTATGAAGTGTCTATCCCCTTTAGTGAGTCAATTGTTACTAGAAGAGTCAATAGAATTGTCTCATGTTCATTTTGTATAAGACTTGCCCTGTGATTTTGTTGAATTATATATGGTGGATTTTGATGTAATTCTTGGGATGGGTTGGTTGCATGCACATTATGCTTTTATTAATTGTAGGACCTACAGGGTAAAATTCTAATTCCTTAATGAGCCCGTCCTTGAGTGGGAAAGTTGTGATGTGGTGGTCAAGGGTAGATTAATTTCTTTCCTTAAGGCTCAGTAGTTGATTTCTAAGGGTTGTCTTTATCATCTTGTGAGGGTTAGGGATGTTGAATCCAACGTCCTTCCTATTGAGTCAATTCTAGTGGCTAATGAGTTTCTTGATGCTTTTACCGATGAGCTTCTGGATTTTCCTCCCAAAATGAAAATAGATTTTGGTAAAGACCTCCTTCTTGATACTCAATCCATTTGCATTCCCCCTACTATATATCTCAGACGGAGTTGAAGGAGTTGAAGGTGCAATTGAGGGATTTGTTGGAAGAAGATTTCCTAAGGCCTAGTAAGTCACTTTAGGGTGCCTCAGCGTTATTCGTGAAGAAAAAAGATGGTTCTATTTAGTATGTGCATTGATTACTAGCAACTTAATAGAGTCACCATAAAGAAAAGTACCCTCTGCCAAGGATTGATGATCTTTTTGATCAACTTCAAGGGGCTAGTCACTTTTCTAAGATTGATCTTCGGTTTGATATTACCAAGTGAAAGTGAGGGATGTGACATTCCCAAGATGGCTTTCTGGACTAGGTATGGGCACTTTGAGTTTGTGGTTATGTCCTTTGGGTTGACTAATACACTGCTATATTTATGGATCTTATGGATAGGGTCTTTAAACCCTACCTTGACTTGTTTGTGGTGGTTTTTATTGATGATATCTTTATTTATTCCCATAGTGAGGAGGAGCATATGAATCATTTGAGGGTGGTGTTGCAAATCTTGAGAGAAGTGAGGTTGTATGTTAAATATAAAAAATGTGAGTTTTGGTTAAATGAGGTTGCTTTTCTAGTGCATGTGGTGTCGGGTGATGGCATTAAGGTGGATCCTAAGAAGACAGAGTTGATTATTAATTGGACTGGACCTTTGACTTCATCGGACATTAGAAGTTTCTTGGGTTTCGCAGGTTATTACCAGAAGTTTGTAAATAGTTTCTCTTCTATTACTTATCCTATGAGTAAGTTAACATAAAAGAAGGCAAAATTTATTTGGACCAATCAATGTGAGAAGAGTTTCCTAATTTTGAAAAATAAGCTTATCTCCACTCCTATCTTATTTCTACCAAAAGGGTTGGAAGGATTTGTTGTACATTGTGATGCCTTAAGAATTGGTTTGGGCGTACTTTGATGCAAAGTGGTAAGGTGATAGAGTATTCCATCTAGATAACTTAAGGTACATGAGAAGAATTATCCTACCCATGATCTTGAATTGGCGATCATGGTATTTTCTTTCAAAATTTGGCATCACTACTTGTATGGGGTTCATGCAGATATGCTTACTGACCACAAAAGTCTCCAATATATGTTCACACAAAAAGACCTTAAGTTGAGACAAAGAAGGTGGTTAGATATTCTTAAATATTATGACATAGGTGTGCATTATCACCCCGAAAAAGCTAATGTTATGGCCGATGCTCTAAGTAGGGTGTCCATGGGTAGTCTAGCTCATGTTGATGATGGTGGAAAAGGGGTGGCTAGAGAGGTTCACTGGTTGGCTAGATTGAGGGTTAGGTTAGATGAAGTTGATAATGGTGGTGTAGTGGTTGTTGATAGTCTAAGTCTTCCTAGATTAAGGAGGTAAAGGCAAAACAAGATCTTGACCCTGCCTTGCTAGAGTTGATGTCCTTGGTGAGAGATGGTAAAGTGGAGGTTTTCTCCCAGGAGGAGATATTACCCTTAGGTACCAAGGTAGATTGTGTGTGCCAAATGTGGATGATATGAAAGAATTGATCTTGAAGGAGGCCCATAATTCATCCTATTCCATTCACCCCAGTTCAATAAAGGTGTACAGAGACTTGAGGAAAGTGTATGGGTAGGATGGTATGAAGACAGACATTGCCAAGTTCATATTCGAATATCACAATTGCCAACAAGTGAAGGCTGAACATTAAAGGCAGGGTGGCCTAGCCCAAGATATAGAGATTCTACTAGGAAGAGATCAACATGGATTTTATGGTTGGGTTATCTAAGACTAGGAAACATTTTGACTCTATTTGGGTTGTTATGGATAGAATGACAAAGTTGGCTCACTTCTTACTGGTCAAAACTACTTATGGTGCCGAAGATTATGCCAAGTTGTACATTCATGAGTTAGTTAGATTGCATGGAGTACCTTTGTTTATCAATGTGGATCGTGATGATCAATTCACTTCTCACTTTTGGAGGTCCTTCCAAAGAGGTCTTGGTACCAAGGTTAAGCTTAGCACGACTTTTCATCCTCAAATGGATGGTCAAGCCGAGAGGACTATCCAAACTCTTGAGGATATGCTAAGATTCATGGTTGGGGTTCCTTCGGGTTCCCCATTCGCCATATCCCGTATACGCCCTAGGCTTGGGTTGTCAGAATTCTTGTCATGTAATTTTGTCAAACACATGGTGGGTTCATGATACTTGTTCAAAACCATGAAATTCAAGAGTAAAACAAGATAAGTAAACTCAATGAAAATTAAGTCACCAATATTGTAATAAAACCCTCATTTTGGGTATCTAGAAATACATCATCAGAGCTTATAGTAGTTTATACTTTCATAGGTCAAAGCATGCATAGTCTCAATAGACAAAACCAATTAATGGAATAAGCTTGAAATTGCTAGTCATGCATAAAGAATGAATACTTGATAAAAAACCCAACATAATTTATGTTCATATTTCATAATAGAAGACACCCATAGGTAACACAGCTTGAAAACATGCAATTTTCATCAAAAGAGAAGGTTGGGCTCTATGGGTGAAAGGACACATGGATGAAGACCCACATACCTTAAACCTTGAATTTCTTGAGATGAACCTGAAGGAGAGTTGAAGCTTGAGATGGGTTCTTTAATTCCAAAATTTAGCTTGAAATCCTTGACTTTGAATGAGAAATTTGATAAAGTCTTGGATAGGTTTTATAGAGGGCTTTATGTGTTATTGAGTTAAAAAATAACTATGTATGGAAGATTTCAGGTTTAAAATAGGCATGGGGCTATTGCAACAACACCCTTGGACGAAATAAGAAAACTGGAGAAAAGTTTACACTAGTCCGCGCCCCAGGCGCCATGCAGAACAAATGCAAAACTACACAGTGGCGCACCCCAAGCACGTCGCAGCCTGGGCGCAGACAGCCACTGGAAATCAAAAATTAGCAAAAATTATTTTTTGCTATGGGTATTCTAAGTATCGTATTATAGCCATTCCCCACTCAATTTTGCTCCCTGATCACGAATATAAAGTCAAATTTCTAAAATCACGCATGGATTTAGAGCTATATGGAAATTACGATTATAGGGCATTCCAAAGAGCATGAGGGGTGTTTCAATATCTCCCCCTTGGAAACATTTGTCCTAATATATCAAAGAAACATGCATAGAGAAGTAATTATGAAGATTTCAATCCTATATGAATACAACAAATGCACTTAAACATCATTTTCAAGAACTCCCAACATGAATGTCAGAAATTACCATAAGCTTCTTTCCATAAACATGAACGCATGCGAAATCACAACAGGGCTAAAACATAGGACTTGAAATCATAAATATGACTTAATTTATTACCTTCGGCTTGAGTAGAGTGGAAGAGATATAGGTATTATTTTTCCATGTCCGCCTCAGCTTCCCATGTAGCACTTTCAATTTGTTGATTCCTCCAAAGGATCTTGACGGATGCAATATCTTTGTTCCTCTACCTTTTCACTTGCCTATGCAATATTTCCATTGGGACCTCCTCATAGGTCAAATTATCTTCCACAACACCCATAACCTCTTAGCACTTTCCTATAGCACTTGGGTCACCAACACATCTCCTCAACATAGACACATGGAAAACTGAATGAACCATATTCATCTCTATAGGCAACTCCAGTTCATATGTAACCTTACCAACTATCCTCAAAATTCTATAAGGACCCACAAATCTCGGGCTCAATTTCCCTTTCTTGCCAAACTAGAGCGCACCTTTCATGGGTGAGACTTTCCAGCAAATCCAATCACCAACCTTAAACTCAAGATCTCTTCTCCTCACATCAGAGTAGGACTTTTGTCTACTTTGGGTCGTCTTTAACCTCTCCCTTATCAACCTCACCTTTTCCAAGGTCTCCATAACCAAATTTGGGCCTAACAAAGCCATATCCCCCACATTAAACCACCCAACCAGGGATCTACAACTCCTACCATATAAAGTTTCAAAAGGAGCTATGTTAATGCTTGAGTGGTAGCTATTACTGTAAGAAAAACCCAATACATGGAAGATGTTCATCCCAACTACCCTTAAACTCCAAAACACAAGCTCTAAGCATATCCCAAGAGTTTGGATAGTGCATTTGGCTTGACTATCCATTTGAGGATGAAAAGTCGTGCTAAGCTTAACCTTGGTACCAAGACCTCTTTGGAAGGACCTCCAAAAATGGGATGTGAATTGAGCAGCACGATCCGAACTGACAGACAAGGGCACCCCATGCAATCTAACCAACTCATGAATACACATCTTGGCATAATCTTCGGCACCATAAGTGGTTTTGATCAGTAGAAAGTGAGCCGACTTTGTCATCCTATCAATAATAACCCCAATAGAATCAAAGTGTTTCCTAGTCCTTGTCAACCCAACCACAAAATCCATGTCCCTCTTCCAAGTAGGAATTTCTATGTCTTGGGCTAGGCCACCCGGCCTTTGATGTTTGGCTTTCACTTGTTGGCAATTGTGACAACCAGCTACGAACTTGGCAATATCTCTCTTTATACCACCCTACCTATACACCTCCCTCAAGTCTCTATACATCTTTGTGGAACTAAGGTGAATAGAATAAGATGAATTATGGGCCTCCTTCAAAATCAACTCCCTCAAGTTATTAACATTAGGCACACATAACCGACCTTGGTACCTAAGGGCACCATCTCCTCCTTGAGAGAAAACCTCTACCTTGCCATCCTTCACTAAATCCTTCAACTTGCAAGGTAGGATCAAGGTCTTCCTTTGACATGACTTCCACAATTAAAGAAGATTTGCAACCATCAACAAACATTACACCACCATTATCAACTTCATTAAACCTAACTCCCAATCTAGCCAATTGGTGACCTTCTCTAGCCACCTCCTTATTACCAACCTTAATATGGGCTAGACTACCATGGACACTCTAATTAGAGCATTAGCAACAATATTAGCTTTGCCAGGACGCTAATGCGCACTCATGTCATAATCCTTAAGTAGTTCTAACCACCTTCTTTGTCTCAAGTTAAGATTTTTTGTGTGAACACATATTAGAGACTCTTGTGGTCGGTTAGCCCATCAACATGAACCCCATCAAATAGTGATGCCAAATTTTCAATACAAACACCACGGCCATCAATTCAAGATCATAGGTGGGATAATTTCGCTCATGCACATTAAGTTGCCTAGAGGCATATGCTATAACCTTGCCATTTTGCATCAAAACACACCCCACACCAATTCTTGAGGCATCATAATAAACCACAAATCCTTCTAATCCTTTCGGTATAGCCAGGATAGGAGTAGAGATAAGCTTGTCTTTCAAAGTTTGAAAATTCCTTTCATATTTATTGGTCCGAACAAATTTTGCCTTCTTTTGCTTCAACTTTGTCATAAGGGAACCAATAGAAGAGAAACCATTCATAAACCTCCAGTTGTAACCTGACAAACCCAAGAATCTCCTAATATTCACCATAGTCAAAGGCCTATCTTATCACCTCCATCTTCTTAGGATCTACCTTAATGCCATCACCAAACAACACATATCCTAAAAAACAACCTCTTTCAATAAAAATTCACACTTTTCATATTTAGCAATAACCTCTCATCCCATAAGATTTGCAACACCACCCTTAAGTGATTCACACGATCTTTGTCACTCCGAAAATAAATCAATGTATCATCAATAAAGACCACCACAAACATATCAACGTAGGATTTAAAGACCCTATTCATGAGATCCATAAATATTGCTGGTGTATAAGTAAAGCCAAAAGACATTACCGTAAATTCAAAATACCCATACCTAGTCCGAAAAGCCATCTTGGAAATATCACTCTCCCTCATTCTCACTTGGTGGCATCCGAACCGAAGATCAATCACAGAAAGTATTTAGCCCCTTGTAATTGATACAAAAGGTAACCAATCCTTGGTAGAGGGTACATGTTATTTATAGTGACTCTATTAAGTTGCTAGTAATCAATGCACATTCTAAGGGAGCCATCCTTTTTCTTTGCAAAAAACACTGGTGCACCCCAAGGTGACATGTTAGGCTTGATGAAACCCTTCTCCAATAAATTCCTCAATTGATCCTTCAACTCTACTAGGGCCACATGGTAAGGGGAAATGGAAATGGGTTGTGTATCGGGAAGAAGGTTTATACCAAAGTCTATTTCTCTTTTGGGATAAACATCAGGAAGCTCATTGGGAAATACATCAAGAAACTCATTGGCCATAGGAACCAGCTCAATAGGAAGGACTTTAGACTCAACATCCCTAACCCTTACAAGGTGATAAATGCAACCCTTAGAAATCAACTTTTGAGCTTTAAGGCAAGAAATGAATCTACCTTTGACCACCACATTACAACTTTCCCACTCATGGATGGGTTCATTAGGGAATTGGAATCTAACTTTATGGGTCCTACAATCAATGAAAGCAAGATATGCATGTAACCAATCCATCCCTAGAATAATATCAAAAGCCACCATATCAAGTTCAACAAAATCATAAGGAAAGACTTTATGCAATATGGATACGGGACAATCCCTATTGATTCTTTTAGCAATAATATACTCCCCAACGGGGATAGATGCTTCATGAGGTTCACATAACAATTTGGGACACATATGAAGCTTATTGGCAACAAAAGGAGTAATGAAAGAAAGAGTGGCACCTGGATCTATCAATGCATACACATCATAATCATAAACCTTTTATATACCAGTAACAACATCAGCACCTCATCCACTCCTTGCCTTCCTTGGAGAGCATAGAACCTATTTTACCTTGGAGCACCCCCTTATTTGCCTCCCTTTGCCCTTTGACCCGCATTACCACATTAGCCTTGAGGACGACCATCTTTACCCTTAATTTGAGCATGAGGACAATCAATAACCTTGTAAAATTATATCATAAAGTGTGGACATTCTATCAAAAATGCCATATCGTAAGGTAGAATGATTTATGGCTCCTACCCAAAAGATTATATCATAAAGTAGCAGACGTCTTATACTACCTATCAAAAAGACTATGTCGTATGGTAGGAATATTGGTAACACTCTCCAAAAAGGTTATATTGTAAGGTGAGTGGGGGCTAATTGGCCTATTTCATGAAGGTTGGAAAAAGGGTTTGAGTATGTATCCTATATCAAGGTCACATTCCTTGTTCATGATTTATAGGCATGTTTTACCTTAAGCACTGGTCATACATGCCATATTGATGTTATACCTATCCTTGCTTATAATTATGCATTTTGATTATATGGTCTATCCCTTGCTAGCATTGTATCCTACAAACATAGTATATTCAAACATACTAACACATACTCTATGCCTACATGATTCACCATGTAGGAATCGGACCCCCGCTTGAGCATCTCCACCCATGTGGCTAGCATGGTTTCACTCAAGCTTGTTAGTGAGTCCTCTATCTGAGAATGTTGTTTATGATCTCATGTTATTTTTTAAGACTATATTTCTTTTATGTATGTATTAACTATGAGGGTGAGCCTAGTTGCTTGTCTTCGCCCCCGCTCTTAAAAGTGTTATTGGACATGTTATGTATTATGCTTGAGCTTTGACTTACTTATGATATTCAAGCTATTTATGTATAAATCTCTCTCTCCCTTAGTCCAATTTCCCTTGTTTATGTTTTTTTTGTTGTTTTATATTGCTTCCGCGACCAAGGATATGTAATGATATTTTATGAAGCTTGTTTGCAGTTCCTTTGGGTTCCTCATTCGCCGATCACGTCTAGGCCCTAAGCTTCAGTCGTGACACAAACATGGACCACTATGGTTTCTCCCACACCTTTGTCACTTAGAATAGGCCATACCACCATTGCCACCTTGGAATCTTGGGTTAGATACCCCATAATTGGCAAACCTTTGGTTAGGAGCATTGTAGGGCCCTTGGACTTGGACCTTGTGGCCTTGATGAAACTAGATACCCTTAGAACCTTGTAAACCATCCTCAAATCGATCCCTCTTGGAATCCCTACTTCTCTAGTTTCAAATTTATCCCCCTCATGTAAATCCATATCACTTACAAGAATTGTGGTATGACACTCTTCATTCACCAAGTTAGATACTCCCGACACAAACCTGTTGATTCTAGCTGTAGAGTCAGAAACCAAATGTGGAGCATACTTGGAAAGCTTATCAACCTTGAGGGCTTACTCCCTCACACTCATGGAACCTTGCTTTAGGTTCATAAACTCCATCATCTTAGCCTTTCTTAACTCAATAGGGAAGAACCGGTTGAGGAAGGCAGCTTTGAACTCCTCTAAGGAATGATATCATCATTTATCCTCTCCAATTTCCATTGAGTGAAACAAATTTGGGCCACACCCTTGAGTTGGTAGGACACTAATTCCACTTTCTCCTCGGAATTGACCCCCATGATAGATAGAACCTTATACACCTCATTGATGAACTCTTAGGGATCCTTTTTCGCCTTGGACCTATGAAACTTCGAAGGATTCATCCTTGCTAAATCCCTCACCCTTGAGGCCGGAGTAGGATCATGAGAGGAGTAGGCCCCTTGGTTTATTTGATTGGTCATAGCATAGGCCAACATTGTGTTGGCATCCCAAAACTTATCTTGGACTTCCCCTCCATCTTGAGGAGCTTGAGGAGTAGGAGGGGCCAATTGTTCCTTAGGTGTAAGAGCTCTCCTTAGTCTTCCTCTTGGTAGCAGCATGATCTTGAAGAGCAAAGGGCATACATTTGGAAAAAAGCCTTCTCCTTACACCTAAAGCAGGACATTAATCATGAAGAAGTGAAACATTTCCTAAAATGCCTCATAGCCTCTTATTCATAGTTGTGGCGCACTTCACTACCACGAAAAAGACTCTAATAGATGTGGTGTGTTGGATTTTCGAGGACCATTAACAACCTAGTGCTCTAATAACAAGCTTGTCATGACCAAAGCCTAGGGCCTAGACATGACATAGCGAATGGAAAGTCTGAAGACATCCCAAACAAGCCTCTTATATCATACACACATCCTTGGTTGCAAAAATAAAAATAAACATCAACAAGTGTCAAGTATAAAAAAGGAAGTGGCACTAAGGGAAGTCTTTCATAAACGTAGAAGCATTAGAAGAGTCAAGCTCAAAAACATATACAAACTTAGTATCCAACAACACCTTTACTTTAGAATGGAGTGAGGGTCAAGACCCTTCCCGATCTTGCCCTCATAATAATAAGTATCCAACATAAGGGAAAAGTCTCAAAATAACATGAATAAAGTAGATATTGTCCTCGAAATTGAGGACTCAGTAAAGCTTTCTTCAAGGAATAGTACTAGCTATATGGAGGAGGAGGATCAAAAGAAGCTCTAGTCCTTATATGGTAATATCATGTGGGCATAGAGTATGTGTTAGTACTTGGAATTTTCTAAGTATATGGGGTGCAACGCATCAAAGACATAAGCGATAATGTTCAAAATTCATAATCATAATCAATTGATATATAATATCAATATGACATGCATGATCAATGCTTGTAACAAAATATCCTTGTAAAATATTTAACTTGCATAATATACCATATATATATGGGAAGAGACCTTAACCGACATAGACCAAGTAGCTACACCTTGGAATCCAAGGCATGACACCCCTCGATACAGGTGACCGGGCATGACACCCCCCAGCGAAGTGTCGTCTACTTGCCAAGGCAAACCAAACATGATAAAATAAAGTAGATCGATCCACTAGTATAGTAAGGGTAAATATATATTCCTATGGTGGAACATAGTTTAGAGACTAAAGACATTATATAAGAATCCCTTGAGTTGAGGCCCTATCTTAAGCCTTAATCAGTGTTAGTCTAATCCCACAGAATACTTGAAATAACCATAATTTAATAACATAACTCGTAAGAGACATGATAACATGATATGACTAGCTCTTCAACATGCTTGACCTCTACTAGTGAGCCTAACTTTAATATGAGAATAGATAATAATCATACATGATCCCTTGCTTTGGCATGAATGGCATACAAGTAAAATCATGAAATAGAGCTCAACTCGATACTTGTACAATCATAGATACTTTTCATGGATGCAATAAATGCTTGAAAGCCCTTAATCATCATGAAATCACTTGACTTATAAATAATATATGATCATCAACAACTTGAGAATTCTACTCATGTAATTTTATCAAACACATGGTGAGTTCATGATACATGTTTAGAACCATGCAATTCAAGAGTAAAACAAGATGAATAAACTCAATGCAAATCAAGTCACCAATATTGTAGTAAAACCCTAATTTAGGGTATTTTGAAATCCATCACAAAAGCTCATAGTAGTTCATAGTTTCGTCGCTCAAACCATGCATAGTGTCAATAGATAAAACCAATTCATGGAATAGGATTGAAATAGATATTCATCCATAATCAATTAATACTTAATAAAACCCTAACATAATTTATGTTTATATTTCATAATAGAAGATACTCATAGGTAATAAACTTGAAAACATGCAATTTTCATAAAAAGAAAAGGTCCCATGGATGAAGATCCACATACATTAAACCTTGAATTTCTTGAGATGACCTTGAAGAAGACTTGAAGCTTGAAATAGGTTCTTCAATTCCAAACTTTAGCTTGAAATACTTCAATTTGAATGAGAGATTTAATAAAGTCTTGGAGAGATTTTAGAGTGGGTTTTGTGAGTTATAGAGTTGAAAATTGGCTAAGTATGCAAGATTTCACGTTTAAATGGGCATGGGGATATTACCCCAATGCCCTTGGATGAAATAAGAAAACTAGAGAAAAGTTTACACCAGCCTACGCCCCAGGAGCGAACAGACCAGACGCAGAGACAAAACTTACACAGTGGTGCACCCCAGGAACATCGCGGCCTGTATGTGGACACCCACGGGAAATCATAAATTAGCAAAAATTATTTTTTGCTATGTGTCTTCTAGAATCTGGGTTATACCCATTTTCCACTAACTTTTACCTCAATCATGAATATTAAGTCAGAATTCAAAAATCATCCACGAATTTTGAGATATATGAAAAATATGATTATGGGGCATTTCGAAGCACATAAAAAGGTGTTTCGGTACTTTAGATATTGTGGCTCTAATGGCCTAGTCATATGCATTTACTTTTGGTTTGTTATTACTGTCCACTTTCCTTAAAGCATATTGAATATAGGAACCCCCTTATAATATTCATAGAGAGTGCATGATTACAAGTTGGTTTTCGTGAGCTTTATCAGTAACAGGTGCCAGTCTGCCTTAATGGAAATTTGGGCATGACAAAAGACTTTTGTCATGCCCAAAGTCCCATTAAGACAGTCTGGCACCTGTTACTGATAAAGCTCATGAGAACCAACTTGTAATCATGCACTCTCTATAAACATTATAAGGGGGTTATGAATGTACTTAGGCCCTTTTTCTAGTCATTTTGGGCTAAAAATATTGTCCCTTTATAATGCTAAAACATAGGCTAAACTTACACAATTAACTTGGGACTTATTCATTATTTGACATGGACAGATTCAGTGTTGGACCTATTTAAGCTAAGCACGTAGGTGACTCACCTGCTAGCTTTTTAAGTCCCACAAGCATCTCACTTCTTTCATTTCATTTAAGGTCGCGATCTCACCAATTTGACTTAAAACTTATATACACTCACTCATCTTAAGCTTTAGACATAAATATAGCCCTCCAATCTAAAGCGTAGGCACTTTTATAATTGGTGCTCCTTCTTCCAAATCATATCACGTTCCCTATGCATAGGAATAGTACACATAAGATGTGGGGTGTTACATCCTCCCCCTTTAGGAACATTCATCCTCGAATGTTAACATAATTGGAGAGCTTGAACAAGTTCAAACCTCTATTTAAACAAAATTTTGACAAATAATAAGCATTCAAGCACACATACCTAGTAATGCCCTAATTCTATATCTTGGACTTTCTCTTTAGCTTCTTATAAATAAGGATACTTAATATCATCACTTCCTCTACCTTCCACATTATCTCTTCTACTTGCTAGTTCCTTCAAAATACCTTTACAGAAGCTATTTTCTTTATTTCTTAGCTTCTTAACTTGACGATCTAGAATAGCAATAGGTACCTCTTCATAGCTGAAAACTTACATAACTTGCACATCTTCAATAAGAGTGATGCAGTAGGGGTCACCTATGCATTTTCAAAGCATTGAGACATAAAACACTGGATAAACCATTAAAAGCTTCTGGGTAGTTCTAATTTGTACACAACCTGTCCAAACCTTTTAATAATCTTATGTGGCCCTATCTAACACGGGCTCTGTTTTCCCTTCTTACCAAAGCTTATAATATCTTTTATTGGGGACAACTTGAAGAATAACCATTCTCCTTATTAAGAATTCTAGTCCTCTCCTCCTAGCATACGCATATAATTTGGGATGACTTTGGGCTATTTCTAGCCATTGTTGTATTACCTTAACTTTTTCCATGGCTTGTTGGACTAGATCTAGCCCAAGCAAGGTAGTTTCACCCACTTCAAACCATCCAATTTGCGACCTACATTTATTTCCATGCAAAGCTTTTGATGCTTGAATGGTAGCTATTGTTATAGACAAATTCAATAAGTGGAAAGTGGTCCACCCAATTACCCTTGAAGTACAATGCACAAGCCTGCAACATATCTTTAAGTGTTTGAATGGTGCATTCTACTTAACCATCTATTTGTTGGTGTAAAGTTGTCTCAAATTCACTTGTGTCCCTAAGCTCCTTTGGAAGGACTTCCAAAACTTTGCAGTGAATTGAGCTCCCCACTCAGATATAATGGAGATTGGGACCCATATAGCCTAACTATCTCTTGGAGGTATAACTTTTCATACTCTTCAGTTTATAATCACTCTTAACTTCTAGAAATGTGCTGAATTTGTGATTGTATAAACTATTACCCATATGGAGTCAAACTTCTGAAAGGACCGAGGCAGCTTAGTTACAAAATCCATATTGATCATGTCCCACTTCCATGTTGGAATCTGACATTGCATATAACCTCTTGACTTTTGATGCTCTACTTTGACTTGTTGGCAATTCGGACATTGAGCCATAAATTCTTTAAGGTCTTTTTTCATTCCTCACTACCAAAACATACTCTTTAGGTCATGATACATCTTAGTTAATCCTGGATGGATGGAATATCTTAAATGATAGGCTTTTCCCATTATCCTCCTCTTTAATCCATTAATATCAGGTACACATATCCATTTTGGCAATAAAGTACTCCATTTGTGTATGTTCAAAGCCCTTTATCGCACCCTGACTCACCTTTTCCTTAAGCTATCGTAGAAGTGGATCCTTGAACTGCTTTTGTTTTGCCTTTGTTACCAATAAAGTCTGCAGCATTATGCAGAACAAACCCTTCCTTTGGAGTTTCAAGAAGGTGAACTCCAAAACTAGCTAATTAACATAGATCCTTAGCCACTCCTTCATATACCACTGTCTGATCGCCAATATTCATGGTTGCCTTATGACTTAGAGCATCGACTACCACCTTTAATTTCCCTGGATGATATAGTATATCAACATTGTAATCCTTTTATTAGCTCTAGTTGTCTCTGCTATCTCAAATTTAGGTCATTTTGCTTAAAGATGTATTGTAGGCGTTTATGATCAATTTATATGTCAACATAAACCCCATGCTAATAGTGGCGCCATATTTTTAACAAGCACAAATGTTATTAGCTCAAGGTCATATGTTGGCTTGTTTTTCTCATGCAGTCGTAGTTGTCTCTAGGCATAAGCAATTACCCTACCATGTTGTGTCCGTATACACCCTAAGCCAAATCCTGAAGCATCATAATACACCACATATCCCTCTATACCCTATGAAAAAACTAGCACAGGTGTAGAAGTTAGCCTGCTTTTCAACTCTTGGAAGCTTCTTTCATATGCAACATTTCATTGGAACTTAGTTGCCTTATGTGTCAAATTTGTTAGAGGTGCAGAAATAGAAGAAAGACCTTCAAACAAACATTCTGTAATAACTTGTCAACCCAAGGAAGCTTCAAATTTTCATGGGTGTTGTTCGCCTTGGTAAATCTTGCATGGCTTCTATATTTTGTGAATCAATCTTTATTCCTTCATCGGACATAATATGACCCAAGAATGCCATTGATTTTAACCAAAATTTACATTTAGAAAACTTTGTTAATGACTACCAATCATGCAGAATTTGTAATACTTGTTGTAAGTGATTTGCATGGTCCTCCTCTGATCTTGAATATACTAAAATATCATCTATACATACTATCACGATATATCCAAGGATGGCTTGAAATTAAATCCATAAAGATTGATAGTGTATTTGTTAGTCCAAATGACATAACAAGAAATTTAAAGTGACCATAGTGTGTCCTAAAATTTGTCTTTGGTATATCTTTCTCCTTTACCCTTAGTTGGTGATAAATTGACCTCAAATAAATTTTTGAAAAGCATTTGGAACCCTATAACTGATCAAATAAATTATCAATCCTAGGGAGGGGATATTTGTTATTAATTTTCACCCTATTTAATTGTCGGTAGTCGATACACATTCTCAAGGTGCCATCCTTTTATGTATTAATAACACTGGTGCACCCTAGGGGGACATACTAGGCCTGATAAAACCCTTCTCTAATAAGTCTTTTAATTGTTCCTTTAATTTACGCAATTCTATTGAATGCCTGAAGTAAGTCAATACCAAAATCTACTTCTCGCTCTGGAGGTAAACATGGAAGCTCTTCAGGAAACACATCAACAAATTATTTACTATTGGAACAGATTGAAGAGTTGCTGATTCCACCTTCATATCCCTCACTCTAACTAGATGACATATATAACCCTTGGATATAGTCTTTCTTACCTTAACATAAGATATAAATTTACCCTTTGGTGTCTAACATTGCCTTCCCGTTCAAGAACTACCTCATTTGGAAAGTGGAAGTACACGCTGTTAGTTGGGCAATCCATGGTGGCATAGCAAGAATCTAACAAATCCATACCCATTATAATATCAAATACCACCATTTCTAGCTCAATAATATCAGTCAATGTGTCACAGTTACAAAGAGTTACTACACAGTTATAATAGACCCTTCTACCAATAATAGATTCACCGGTTGGTGTAGACACTTTAAATGGTTTATTCAATAATTTAGGTGTTCTCTTAACCTTCCCAACAACTAGTGGAGTGATATATGATAGTATAGAACTAGGTTCAATCTATACATATACATTATGTTAAAGAAGGACAATGTACCTGTAGATACATCGAGTGAAACTTTTAAAATTTGTCGACTCCCTAGATCATAAATACGATTCTGGACTCCACTAGAGTTAACTGCCCCTCTAACACCTCTATAATGAACAGTAGTTGCTTGCTGACTCCTACCGAATGGAGGAACTGATGATGATGATGTAATAACTAACCTAGCAGGTTATGTTATATAACCCATTCGTCTCCTCGGGCAATCTCACACCATATGTCTTGGCACACCACACCAATAACAAGCATTTGTGCTAACATGACATATAACTAAATAACTCTTCCCATATTATTTGCAAGGCTGCCTAGGAGGTATTTGTTGGCTTGCCGAATATCCTGTTGTCAGTGCACCTAGGCCTTTACTTCTTTGACCAAACTGATTATTCCTAAACCCTTGAAGTTGTGTAGAGCACTAGTTGTAGAAGAAGAGGATGATGGCCTAGGTGATCTATTAGAAAACTGAGACCTAACTCACCTTGGGATGGCGTAAACTACCCTGTAGATTTGGCCCTCTTAGACTGCCCCCTTTCTAATTCCTATGTCCTTTTTTGCCTTTGATCCTCTAATTTTTGTGCAAAAACCTCCATCCTCACTATATCCATGTCTTTATTCAAAGAACCAATGGTACAATCTCTAACCAGATACGAATCCAACCTATCCACATAACGATGAACTATATCTACTATGGTAGCAACTATATTAGGAGTATACCTGGCCAGGGAATTAAATTGAAGTCTATACATACTCCCTCATGCTCATATTCCCTTGGTGGAGATTAAAGAACACATTTGCACGGCCTCTTAGAGCTCCTTTCAGTCAGTTGTTGGTGGATTTGTACCCTTAGACTATTTCCAATCTTCATACCACAATATAGTCACACCCTTCAATATATATGTGTTTATCTTAACAGCTTCTATACCACTCACATGCACATCATACAAAGTGTGTTGGATCTAATTAATGAAGTCTTATAGATCTTCATTAGCATCTGACCCAGAGAAGTATGGGGGTACAAATTAAGGAAGTCACGTATCCTAGTGCTAGTTGTGTTATTCGCACCACCTACACCTGTAACTGGTCCTTCTTGTCTTTGACAATGGCCAGCAACTATGTGAGTCAATAGTTGAACTGCATTTCTCATATCCTGCATGGTAGCATCAGTAGGTGATCCTTGGGGAATTTCACTACTTTCTAGTTTATTAGGAGCTAGAGGAGTTGGAGAGTTTTGTGACAAAGACTAATCTTGAGTCTTATTTTGTTGTCCCACCAGACTGAATACACCAACTACTAATTCTACTTCCTTCTATTTGCCTTTGCTTTTCCTTGTTTTTGGCATACTTGCTGTAAAAAATGATTTAGAGGTTATACATGGTCCACCTACAACACTTACCTCTATGGCATAATCTAAAGAATGAAAAGAAAGTGACAACTCCTAAATTCTATGTAGGCTCTTGCTTATAAATATGGTGCACAACACATCCATAAATAAGACTCCACATAGACACAGCTTTGTAGACTTCCTAGGATGACCCACTCTGATATCACTTTTGTCATACCCAAAGTCCCATTAAGGCAGACTGGCTCCCATTGTTGACACGACTCGAGAGAACTAACTTGCAACCATGCACTCTCTATAAACATTATAAGGGGGTTGTGAATGTACTTGGGCCCTTTTTTTATTCATTTGGGGCTGAAAATATTGTCCCTTTATAATGCTAAAACGTGGGCTAAAATTACACACTTAACTTGCACCTTATTTATTACCGGACTAGGACAAATTCGATGTTGGGCCTCTTCTCTATCTACCTAGCCTATGTAATCTAAGCACATAGGTGACTCACCTGAGCTAAGTCCCGTAAGCACATAATTTCTTTCACTTAGATTAACGCTCTGATCTCCTTAACTTAACTTAACACTTATATACTCTCACTTATCTTAAGTGTTAGATGTATAGACCTCCATTCTAAAAGTTAGGTAATTTTATAATTGGTGCTCTTTCTACCAAAGCATATCATGTTCTATATACATAGGACATGTATACGTAAGATGTGGGGTGCTACAGATACTAATATGCTCCATATAACTAAGAATACATAACAAAATACATGATTAAATAAACTTTTTGAAACTTCACAACATACGTAAACCTTGAACCCAAGATAGAATAAAGAACTTGAGCTTTGTGAAGGGAAAGGGTCTACAAATTGAACCCACATACCTTAACCAAAGATCTACAGAAAATGATGAACTTTGGTGAAGAAAATCTGAAACCCTAGCTTTGTCTTCAATGGAGAATCTTAGGAGGTTGAGAGGATATTTGGACTTAGGTTTTGAAGGGTGGTTTAGGAATGGGTGTAATTGCAGGAGTATAAAATTTATACAGAGCATTTTAGTAGTCAAAATAACATAGCATTAGATTTAGAATGACAGGAAAGGACGAAAACACCTTTTTTATAATTGGCCGGTTTGATCCACGAAAGTCCATTTATGGGCCATAGCTCTTGTCCTTTTGATAATACACATGAAATCCCAAAAGCTCACTCTTGCTAGACCCAAACAACAAAACCTTCTTACAGGTCATATAAGGACTTACGGGTCGTGGTTGGACTCATAAATTCCTCCCACACATAGCCATTTTTCTCATCCTTTTAGTCCTATCCACGAAGAAATTCTATAGGTCGTGTAACAGGTAATGAGTGATATCGCTCCCTCGCGGCTACTCATACGAAGAAGGGGTGGTCTTCATCAATATAATAACCCAAGTAAGAGGTTTGGATCGAATTCCACAAGGAATCATAGTTCAATATAGAAGTGATTTATTGGACTAAGCAATTGTAGAATCTGAAGGTTGCAACAATTAAAAGTAAGAATTAACTACACGATATCTAGTTAACAATTTAATCAACAATAGAGGAAAATGTTGGGGATGTGCAAATAACGGAATTGATCTACCAGTTAGGTCTAAATATTTGACTAAACAAGTTTATAATTAGTGAATACGCTTGGTTTCTTGTAACCCATTTCAGCTATTATACATGAGTGTTTCATATGATTCGACTACGATATCATACATAGATCATCGAGGACACACTTGGCCTAGGAAGTCTTAGCAAAAACTCTAATATCTTGGCCATTGAATCCATGGGTGTGAACTTCAACTGAAACCCGAAGAGGCTTTTTCATCCATTATATCTATTCCACACTCTAATCATTCCGGCTAAGGCAACAATCAGAGATCTAAAGTAAAACCCAAGTTTAACCGTTGGAGTCAAAAAAGAATGAATGAAAGAAATATTAGTCCCCACCTAGCTATGATCATGAGAACATGATATCCCATTAGTAGAGGGATATGAGGTGATGAGCGGATAGTAGGCATAGACAAGATTATGATGCTAGCCTCTGCAAATTGTAGCAACATAGATAAGATTATGATTCTAGCTGATAGAAGAGGCTAAGCCAAGAGATAGGAGGTAACTTTATGATAATGATTAATGTTCTATATGCTTATGAGATGGGTTAGTAGAATGCCTCCCTACATGATATGATTTATGCTTATAATTATTCTGTGAGAGATTTACATAGCATCGAGTGGACTTTGGGATGAATTAGGAAGCTTCTTATTATAAAAGGGATGAGACCATTAGTAGAATCCAACTATCCCATAACTATGTTCCACCATAAGAAATTGGAGTCACCCACTAGTAAAGGTTGATCTCTAAACCAACTGATAGTAGAGGTTGTTCAATAGTACACTAATCCACTTAGGCATCTTAGGAGGTCACCTTAGCAAGTGATTTCCCCCTTTCTTCTGATGTAGGGGAAACATTGGAACTCCACGATTTAGTTCACATGTTTATGTCAATTAAAGGGTTCTCTTATATATGTTCAAGTTCTCCTTATGATCCCAAGGTAACCTCTTATGATAATTTTAATGATTCCTGCATATTATGTCCAAAGGTGTTTTAAGGCTCCTATGAGTCATTATTTCACATGCTTAAATGATATTTCTCCTAAAGGTATATAACTAAATTATGTAAGATGGACTCCATTGTGATACTAATATTTCTTGCATAATAAAATGGTCTTTCATTTAAAGTATTGTATTATTCATCAAGGGATATTAATATTTTTAACTGTTATAACAACATGTGTTCTCACTAATCTAAGTCTATGTGTCTTATTATTCTTTCAAGTAAGGGTAAGTTATTTATTTCTTATATGCACTATCACATGTTCTACGGCTAAATATGTTAAAGGATTACGCGTATGTATTTACTCCTCATACTTCAAAGATGTTTATTTTATGGTATAGGATTTGAGTCCCTATATTTTGTGTATGTCCCAAGTTTATACAATTTCCTTATTCACAATTATGTTCATCCATATATCCTACTAAGTTCTTTCTAAAATTTCCTTTGTATGTTTAAATGATGTTGGCTCGATTATGACTTACAAATGCCCTTGTAAATTATGATTTTAATATGATATTTAGCATGAATTATCTTATCATTATTTCTATTTCATGCATGACATACTTACATACCAGTATATTCAATATACATCATACTTCTGTGCCTACATGATTTAACCATGAAGGGACTCGTGCTCCTCAATATCCTCCATGTAGCTAGCATCAGAGTGTTGCAGCACAAGTTGATGAGTCCTCTATTTCGTCGATGACATCCTAGTGTTGTTCTGAGTTTGATATATTAAGATGTTTTAGTTTTTAGTTGTATAATTCCTTTTGCTATGATGTATTTTAAGGATGAGCTTGAATACGTCTTAGCCCCTACAAGTTATCTTAGAGGCATTGTTGGACACATATGCTATAGTTGTATCTAATTCTTTTTATTCATTATGGTTTAAGCTTGTAGCCCTTATCCCTATTTCCCCTAGTTTTTTATTTTATCTATATGTCAATTGCCTATGAATACTTATGATATGTAAGATGGTTTGGGTGAGGTGCCTTTGGGTATCTCACTCGTCGTGTGACAATTAGGCCCTTAGGTTGAATCATTAAAAAATTGGTATCAGAGCAAGAGATTTTGAAATGGTCCTTAGAGTTGACTTACCATATAGAATTAAATCTTATTCAAGATGTGAAGCATGCCAAATCTATGAGTTGGAGGCTATAGGGCATTTAACAATTGTCTCACTTTTTTCATGATCCATGTTGTGTATTAGAGTTGTCCTAAGATTCTGTTTATCTAACAGGTCATTATTTGTGTTTTTTAGGTAATGTCTCCAAGAAGGATGCCTCAAGTCCTTCAAGACAAAGGAGTAACTCATGCAAAATTTTGGGCTACTCTCACTATGTTGGCGCAAATTGTGACCAACCAAGACAACCAAGGAGCCTATTTCCAAATACTCTCACTCTGACTTTGAGAGTAAGGGACTTTGCTAGGATGAACCCTCCATAGTTGCATGGATCAAAAGTGGAGGAGGATGCTCTAGAGTTTGTGGATGAAGTGCACAAAGTGTTAGCCATATGGGAGTGACTTCAGAGGAGAAGGCAGAGTTAGTGACTTTCCAATTAAAAGGGGTGGCTCAAGTATGGCATACTTAATGGAAAGGTGATAGAAATAAATATCGGGGGCCCTATGTCTTAGGGAGAGTCAAAGATGCATTCCTAGATTGCTTCTTTCCCTTAGAATTGAGGAAAGCTAAGATGCAAGAATTTATCAACCTTAAGCAGAGGAATATTAGTATGAGTGAGTATTACCTCAGGTTCACCCAACTCAACAAATATGTCGCTTCATTGGTTGCTGACCCCATCCTAGAATGAGCAAATTTATGTCGGGGTTATCTAATTTATTTGTTTGAGAATATCAGACTGCCATGTTAGTAAAGGAGATGGATATTTTCAGGCTTATGACTTATATAGAACAAATTGAGGAGCAAAAGATATGGAAGAGTGCAACAGAATCAAAGAGGGCACGTTTTGATGAGGATGAACCATCGTCTACTTGGACATTGGATCCCACGAGCAAGAGGGATAGAAGCCCCTATCCTATTTGTGATAAATATGGTAGAATGAATTTAGGGAAGTGTTAGATAGGACAAGAAGGCTATTTTGAGTGTTGCAATTTGGGACATAAGAGAAAATATTACTCGAGGTTGCTAGAAAAGGAAAAGAAAGAGCTCAAAATGCTTTGCCCAGTAAGTATGTGTTCCTTCCAAATGTGATGATGATTGATGCTAGATGGTTTCATGATTTTGATGCTGTAATTGAGTTTTGGTGCAAGTGGTTGAGTTAAGATATTGGTAAGGTAGTAGTTTTCATGTCAATCCCCATTTATTATTTATGATACCTATGCCTTGTTGATTTAGATATATGTATATTCATGAAGTTGGTTATTAAATAGAATCTTATGTGCAAATATGAAAATATGTCATGTATTGCTTCTTGTTAGACTAAGTTGACCCAAAAGAGGCTAAATTTGTGTGGACTGATGAGTGTGGAAGGAGTTTCCAAACTTTGAAGGATAAGCTTGTGTCTGCTCCTATCTTGTCACTACCGGAAGGGTTAGAAGGGTTTGTTGTGTATTATGATGCCTCAAGAATTGGTTTGGGTTGTGTTCTGATGCAAAATGGTAAGCTGATAGCCTATGATTCTAGACAACTTAAGGTGCATAAAAAGAATTATCCTACCCATGATCTTGAATTAGCAGCTGTGGTAATTGCTTTGAAAAATTTGGCATCATTATTTATATGGGGTGCATTTTAATGTGTTCACCAATCATAAGTGTCCAATATATGTTCACTCAAAAGAATCTTAACTTGAGACAAAAAAGGCAGTTAGGTGGCTAGAGAGGTCCATCAATTGGCGAGATTGGGGGTTAGGTTGGAAGAGGTTGACAATGGTAGTATAGTGGTGGTTGATAGTTCTAAATTTTCATTGGTTGAGGAGGTAAAGACAAAGCAAGATCTTAACCCCATCGTGTTAGAGTTGAAGACCTTTATGAGAGATGGTAAGGTGGAGGTTTTCTCCCAAGGGGGAGATAGTGGATTTCGGTACCAAGATGGGCTATGTGTGTATAAGGTTGACAATTGAGCTCAAGGGGTGAGGTTCTTATAGGGAGTTCAGTAGAGAATTAGTAAGGTGGCCTATGAATTGGAGTTGCCCATTGATATGAGTATGGCTTATCCGGTGTTACACGTATCTAAGTTGAGGAAATGTATGGCTGACCCAAGTGACATTGTTCATTTGGATGTTATGGGTGTGATAGAAGATAATTTGACTTATGAAGAGGTTTTTTTCGAAGATTTAGATAGATAAGTGAAGAGGTTGAGAGGCAAGGATGTGACTTCCATTAAGGTCCTTTGGAGGAATCAACAAGTTGAATGTTCTACATGGGAAGCCAAGGCGTACTTGCAAAAGTGATATCCCTATCCCTTCCATTCTACTCAAGCCTAGGATACTAATCTAAGTCCTCTACGTGATTTCAAGTCTTAATTTTTGGCCCTTATGTCATTTGCATACATTCATATTTATGTTGGAAAGATTATGGTGATTTTTTATGTTCATGTTGAGACTTTTTAGAAATAATGTTTAAGTGTATTTGTTGCACCCATGTTGGGCTAAAATCTTCATGATTACTTTCCTTGTGTACGTTTCTTTGACATTCAGAGATGAATGTTCTCAAAAGAGAGATATTGTGACACCTCATAACTCCATGATCTCATGTATCCATGTTTCAAGCCTTATTTATTTAGGTGGGGAGTGTGTTAGGGTCGGGGGAGACTTCTGGTACTTAGACGAGTTCAAGACTTCCCCATGAGTTTAGTATTGGCTGTTGGTTTATGTAAGGATCAACTTTGAATGAGCATAACGTTTAGCACACAAAAAATAGATGTCCCACTGCATGTCAAATAAAATCCCTTTGAGTTAGCTTTCCAATGCACTTGGTTTCACCTCATTCTGAGCTCGGATGAAGGAGTTATGACCATTCTCGTGAGACCCTCCCGTGCAGTGATGTCACATGAGCACTTGGACTGACAATGAGGCTTTGGACGATCCATGTGGACTATTTTAGGCTGGAAAAGACCATTTTTGGTCTAAGGGTTGGGACACAACTAGTGGCATGGGCCATGTGGCTTGCCACTTACCGTGTGGCTAGCCGTGGGGGCGTGTGCAAGTGAGGTAAGGTTGGCGTGAGAGGGAGTTTTCTTGACCAAGTGTAGTGACATAGCCATCTTCATGGGTTGTGGAAAGCTTCATGAGTCGTGATCCCTGGTATGGAGCCTCCTGGCCGCACTTTTCCCATAAAGTGTAACTCCACGGCCACTACACGGACTGTGTAGCACCACATGACCGGTAGAGCCTCCTATCAAAGTGACGATAACATAAATTTTTCCCAATGTACCAACTTCCAAATTTTCGACTAAGTATCATCTCACGGGCACTCCATATGACCTGTGTAACCTCAAATGAGGTGACACTTTGTCAATTTTTCTCTCTTTTTATTAGTGGCATTTTCGTAAATTTTATTTATTCTAATGATCTTTTGGACTTCTAATGCTAGTTTAACCTCCCCAAAAGACCTAAACCCTTTCTCAAAGGATCAAGTCATCACTCCCAGCTTGAATACACTCTCAAATCCTCTTAAAAGCTTCTACCAAAACCCTAATACAAATTCAAAGAAACTCAAGAAAAAGTTTTGGATTCCAAGACCCCATTCCAAGCTTGAATACTTTCTAAACTCAATTTCAAGAAACTCAAAGTCTAAGATATAAACTCAAAGTCTAAGATATGAGGGTTTCAACCATTGTGTCCTTTCACCCATGGTTCCCAACTTTCCTTTTTACATAAATTGTATGTTTCTAAGTTGATTTACTTATGGGTCTTACTTATTATAAATTTAACTATGAACTATGTTGGGTTTTCATGAAAGTGTGATTGTTTAAGTATGTTTAGAGCTATGAATCTATGATCTATTTTGTGATTTGATAAAGGGTTTTGATGTATACTGCATGATGGTATTACCAAGTGTTTTTGGATTGATTCTCTTCAAGTTTCCTTGCATAATTTCACTCTTGAATTGCATGATTTTATACTAGCATTACACACCCGCCAAGTGTTTGATAAAATATCCAATTTTAGATTCTTGAGCCATTGTGATCAATTGCATGACCTATGACTTGAATGACTTTATGAAGTGTCACGACCCAAGTTGCCGTTAGGGCGGACTAGCACCCTTGCCGATAAGGCTCGGGAGAACCAATCTATATCTATTTGCTTGTTTACATATTATAATTAACTTTCTATG
>JAOTQJ010140680.1:0-13672 GCA_025642045.1 Solanum sejunctum
ATATTTTTATTCCTATGTTTTTTTTATAAATTTTTAAATTAAATTATAATTTAAAAATATTAAAATAAATAATAACAGAAAAATATTTCATAGTATTAGTGCTACTATTACTCCCTCTGTCCATCTTTACTTGTCCACTACATTATTTTGAGATGTCCAATAATACTTGTCCACTTTATGAAATCAAAACATAATTTCACACTAAGTTTCTAGTTTATCCTTATCTTTAATTATATTTATTTTCTTGTTATATTTTTCAAGATATTATATTTATTTATATTCAAAGGGTGATTTAGTAAAATTATCCCTATTATTTATTGTTCTTTAATCCCTGTGCCAATTCAACAAGGGACAAGTAAAGATGATCGGAGGGAGTAAATATTATAAAAACATAATTTGTAGCTAAGTTTTAAGATTTAAAAATTTAAACTTTGAGTTTGGACTCTTATTATTTTTAATATTATATTTTATTTTTATTTTTAATTTGATCCACCGGTCGACCCAACCATATTGCAAAAGTCCCATAAATCAACAGACTTATTCAGGTTGGGCTAAAAAGCTCATTTTTTAAATGGATTCCAAAAATCATAGCCCACGCTTACTAAATCACGGGTTAGACCAGACCGGCCAATGGGTGTAGCCCATACTGTTGGCTCCAGTGGTGAGTTCCAGTGAGAATCGAACTTTAACTATTGCATTCAACATAGTAGATTTATTACTGAGTTAGTACTGAATTCTTTTTGGAAAAGAAAACAGAAATATTGTTTTCAACATGAACTAATCTAGTACTGAATTCATTAAGTAGTGCTGAAAATTAATTTGAAGAAATTAAAATCAAACAAAATCAGCAACAATAAATTACACTCAATAGCTTCGTTGGTTCAGTATCCAAACCTGATCCTTGATTTGCTATGGCAAGGTGAGGTGTTTTTAAAAATAGAACCAATGATCAAGTTAGCTCTGGATGGCTATGACGCGTGTATATTTTCTTATGGACAGATAGGCATAGGAAAAACATTCACTATGGTATATGGAACCACATAGAATATTTGAGAACAACATTCTGTAACTTGCTAAAAAATCAATCCTTGTTTACCAACCACACATTATCTAATCAAATCCAATTCTCTATCAATAAGTTCCTCAAAAATTCTAATTAGGGCGGATTCTTCACTACGAACAACTCATACATTATAATCTACGTATAACCAAATTGTATGCCAAACAACCTCTTAGGATTACTCACCTGATAGCACATAGTTAAATGAGAACCGGTTAGGAAAATCAGCGGGTGATACCTAGAGAGAGTCTACTGTCAAATTTAGTAAAGCATACTACTATATTATCTAAGTACTATTTTTTGGTAACTGTACCTACCAGGAAAGCACAGAGGAGATTCCAGGGGTTGTGCCCCATGCGATTGAGGCGCTTTTTAAGCATGGTGAAGACACTAGCCATGCATTCCTCTTCGATTTTCAGTATGCTGGAGCTATACATAAGATATTTTTAAGATCTCCTCATCCTACATACTCAGACAACAAAGTCAATATTCCCTTTGCCACCATGGTAAGTTCTAACTTGTTAATTTGGTGTTTGGTTGCACAACTTAAATGCTTTACTGATATAAAGGACCAATGTTTCGTGGTGATTATTGTTGACTCGAGTAGCAAGCTCATGCAAGTTCTTGCATCAATTTGGTATTCATGTCAAATGAACCTAGTCTACATGCAGTAGTCTACATTATGGTCAATACTGAATTCTGGTCCACTTCCAACTTTTTGCTATCCAAGCAAGCCTAGAATGGTCACCACTTTCAGATGCTGGAATGGCTACATAAACTGCCTGGCCCTGCCTTTGTAACTCTCCACATTGTGGCGAGGGTCCACTAAATTGGTCGTGCTGACAATATCTCTTCCCACCATCCTACCTAACCTATCTGATGTGCTCTATCAAGCGAGCATGATCCACTATACTCTTAAATGAACCTCCAACCACAACCAAGAAAGTTGTAGCCTCCTGAAGATATCTTGCCAATTCCTTAGCAAATCATTGAATCTTCTTAAACTTAGCAGGGATACTAGATAATGCATGAAACTTAGCCTCGTAATCTGATACTAATATGGAGCCCTACAGGAGTCTATCGAACTTATCTTTACGGCTATCTCAGAGGCTATATGCCATGAATATCTCTAGGAATATCTCAGTAAACTACTTGTAACGACCTAAAAAATGCCTTAAAATGTTCCTCAAAAGTGTCCAGAATCATAATTTCTATATATCTTAATATACATGTGTAATATCAAAAATCCTGCTTCATATTCTTGTTCAAGGGGGTCAAATTGAGTGGGAAAAGGGTCTAACCCCAATTTTAGAGTGAACGATTCACAATTTTAAATTTCAAAGTGTCGAGTTCCAGTGAGGAATCCGTGTTATAGGCACGACGCGCCTCAATACATTTTCTATCCAGTTTTTCTTGTTCGGTCCAAGACTTTTTGGTTTTGGGTCTAGGTGTTCCCAAACGTGAAAATATCTATGCTTAGCCATATTTCATTTTCATATCATACAAGATATTCCCCAATACTCTCTTAAATAATTTGACAAACATTTCACCCAATTCAAGTGTCCCAAACTTACTTTTGGGGCTCAAGAAACTCATTCAAGCTTTAAGCTCTCATTCAAATCTAAGTCAAGATTATATGTCATTTAAGACCATTTTGGATCCCCTACACCAATCCAAGTTCAAAAGAATTTCCGTTGGCTAAGTTTTGCACAAGTGTCGATAAGAGATCAACTTTAAAGGGGCATATCTCTTAGCACATAAAGAACTGGGTAGCCCACGACCTACTAAATCAAAGCTCTTTGAATTAGCTTTCCAATGCACTTGGTTTCACTTTATTTAGAGTTTGGATGAAGACGTTATACCCATTTTCATAGAGCTTGTATGTGCAAGGGTATATATGGGTTTTTGACAAATTCTGCCTCATTAATGGCATTCCATAAATTTACCCATTTCTATTGGTATTTTGGGATTCCTATTCTATCTTAACACCTCCTAAATACCTAACCCTATTCCCAAAGATCAAATTCACTCACCTCAATTGTAATACACTCTCAAATCCTCTCAAGAGTCTCCATCAAAACCCCAATATAAATTCAAGGAAACTCAAGAGCAAGATTCAGATTCCAAGACCCACTTCCAAACTTCAAGTCTTTCATAACTCAATTTCAAGAAATTCAAGGTCTAAGATATGTGAGTTTCATTCATGAGTACCTTTCACCCAAGAAGCCCAATATTCTATTTCTATGAAAATTACATGTTTCTAAGTTGTGTTGCTTATGGGTATTATTCATTAGAGATTATGATCATATACTATATTGGGATCTTATGAAAGTTTGGATGAAAGTACACAATTACTCATTTTTAAGCTTATACCATGAGATGATTTACCTATTATGATTATGCATGTTTTAAGCTATAGAACTGTGATTCACTCTCTTGATATTTGATGAGGGTTTTCAATGTATTTTGTAAGATGGAATTATTAACTATTAGTAGTCTGTTTTATTCCAAGTTTTCTTACATGATTTCACACTTGAATTTCATGGTTTTATACTAGCAGAACACACCCGCCAAGAGTTTGATAAAATGTCCCTAGTTATGATTCTTGAGGTTTTGAAGGCCTAATGCTTGGCATATGAGATGTATGATCTTATGATGATGAAAGTATGTTGTATATATGTTAGTTTCATGATAAGATTCTATAGTGTTACATGTTTACCATAACCTTGTTGAGGGATTGGTACCTTGACCACTTTCATGGAGGGTGTTAAGTCCCTTAACCTTGTTAACGGGTTGGTACCTTGACCACTTTGATGGAGGGTGTTAAGTCCATTAATCTTGTTGAGGTGTTGGTACCTTGACCACTTTTATGGAGGTTGTTAAGTCCATTACCTTTGTTGACGGGTTGGTAGCTTGATCACTACCAAGGGGGTGCTAAGCCTTGAATTTCAAGTGCTAGTTGCTTGGTCTATGATGATGGTATCTTTTTATCTACGTAACATGTTCTATATAAGCATGTTTAATTCAAGAATCCTTCATACATGTCATATTGCTTCTATGCTGTCTGTTGATTATTATCATTATGCATTTTGACTATGTTGTCTATCCTGTGTTGCATTGCACCTTACATACTTAGTACATTCAAACGTACTAATGCATATTCTATGCCTACATGATGTTACCATGTAGGAATCGGAGCTCTATTTGGTCCTCCTCCTCATCCACGTGGCTAGTACGATTGTATCTCAAGCCAGTTGGTGATTCCTCCATTCTAGGGTTGTTGGTCTATATTTCTCATGCTATGTATTGATACTCTCTTCTTCATTGCTACTTTGACTATAAGGGTAAGTCCGGTTGCTTGTCTTGGCCCCAACTAAGTATCTATGTTTAGAGATATTGTTGGACAAGTTGTATATTATGCTTGAGCTTTGAATCATCTATGATATTTAAGTATTACTCTCTCTCTCTCTCCCTCCGTCCCTCCCTCCCTCTCTCTCTCTCTCTCTCTCTCTCTCTCTCTCTCTCTCTCTCTCTCTTTCTCTCTCCCTTAGTCCCAATTTCCCTTGTTATGTTTGTCTTTTATTCTCATTTTAATTGCTTCCACGACTAAGGATATTTAATGATATGCTTGAGGCTTGTTTGGGGTTCTTTTGGGCTCTCCATTCGTCAGTCACGTCTAGGCCCTAGGCTTGGGTCATGACACTACTCCCATGTCATAATTGGAGATCTCATCGGTTTACGAGCTAGTACTAAGCTCCACCACTCCTTCGCTAGGCTAGTAAACTGTTAAGTGGTATACACAACTCTATGTGACTCGAGGATGGCTAGATTACATAGTGACTTTGAAACTCTAACAAGAAATCATAGATTCTATCACCAAGAGTACCATCAAATTTCACGGAAGCCAACCATACAAACAGCTCAAAACTTTTCTATTCAATAGTGGACATAACAGGACTAGCTATAGGTGGTGGCACTATAAATATGGTGGTGCAATAGATGGTTAAATAGCCAATACCTAAAGTTGTCAACTAGAACTCAGCTAGGATGTCTAACGCGAAATCTAGAAGTCATAGGACAATCTGTCCGAGACTAAAGAAGGACCGACATGAAGCATGGCTAGAGTATCTGGAGTGGTAGAAGATCCAACCAGTGCTATAGGAGTTGACATATCAATCGTAGCTAAGGCGGAAGGTGCTCCCTCAGGTTTAGTAAATAACCTCAAAAGTAGCTCTCGAATATAAGGTACCACATCAGGGGCTAAAGATGGGGAAACATAGTCCATAGGGCCCTCTGGCACTTACTCCAACTTTGGCGAGCCCGATCTAGTCTGTCCCCTGGGCAGAGCTGCCCCTTTGGCACATACCCATCCCCTTTCACTATCAAGAACTCAAACTCGTCCCCGTGTGAGAGCCACATCAGTGAACGCAGGCTTTCCCAAAGATTAGTGGGATCTAGTAATCAGTATCTGCTCAGAAGGAGCAAATTAGACACTTTCAAACTAGTTGATATGCAGAAATGCACAAATAAAATCAAAACTGAGATTTGTTTTCTATCAAATACCCCATCTGCATACTGGTTCGTGAGTCTCTACTAGACACTTTGTTCTTTGATTCATGAATTTAATAAACCTAGAGCTTTGATACCAAACTGGTTACAACCCAAAATTAGATCGTAACTAAAGGAGAATAAACTAAACCATAAATAACTCAAATGACACAAGAAATCTCATAAAACCTAGAGTTATGAGTACAAGGGCATATAAACAGTGTAGAAGAGTAAATATAACTGTCTCAAATTAAGATACAAAGTTATCTTAAAATATCTAATACAAGGTTTGAAAGAGAGCAATAAAGATAATCCCAAAGGTCCCTGGTGGTCCGAAGTCTGAGCCTCATCGGTAAGATCTGGACGGAAGAGAATAGCTCCACTAGAGTGATCGACTAACCTGTATGGTCCCTATGCTCAATCTGCAGGGAGGAAATAAAGTAGGGATGAGTACATCGAAATGTACCAAGTAGGTATAATCGACTGGTAAGAGTAATCGAAACAAGTATGTAGTGATGAAGAATCCTAACACCTGTACCCAAAAGGTTAGTACACAACCATATATATATATATATATATATATGTATATGTATATATATATGTATGTATGTATATATAATGCGAAAATGAAATATCCAACACAACCGATTGTATAACACAATAAGAGATGTGAACATAGTATAAGGGTGTCTCATCAAATCATATATTAAGTGTCTCTCAACCTTGTCATCGGCGTGATATTGAAATGACCCCCAAAAATGCCTAAAAATGTGCCTCAAAAGTGCCCGGAATTATAATTTTCATACATATGAAAATCCCTGCGCGATAGCAAAAATTCGACTTTATAGTATTGTTCAGGGGGTCATTTTGAGTGGAAAATGGGTCTAATCCCGATTTAAGAGTGAACTATTAGCAATTTTATTTTTCCAAGTGATGATTTCTGGTGAGCTTTTTGCGCCCTTGGCTTTACGCGCCAAGGGCGTGCACTAGTGTTAATTTTGACCTAGTTTTCACTTCGGTCCAAGACTTTTAAGTCTTGGACCTAAGTGTTCCCAATCGTGAAAATACTTATAGTTTGCCATTTTTACCCTCATATCATTCAAAAATATTCTTCCCCAATACTCACGGAAACCCTTAGACTTATATTTCTATCAAAATTAAAGTGTCAAAATTCTCACCGGATCTTAAGGATTGCACTCAAGCTTCAAGTCTCCATCCCTAATCTTCATCAAGTTCATCTATAAAGCTAAGGTATGTGGGTTTGTTTCATGGGTTCTTTTCACCCATGATCCCAAGCTTCATTTTACCTACAATTTCATGATTTAAAGTTGATTTACTCATGAATCTTATTTATTATGAAAATCACTGCACACTATGTTGGGGTTTATGAAAAGTATGACTGTTTTGCTATGTTTTGAGCTATGAAACCACGATCTATTGTAAGATTTGAAGAAAAGTTTTGATGTATATTGCTTGAGGGTGTCATCAAGTATCTATTGTATGTTTTACATTGAGTTTTGTAGCATGATTTCACTCTTGGATTGCATGGTTTTACACTAGTACTACACACCCTCTAAGTGTTTGATAAAATATCCGGTTATGGTTTCTTAAGGAATTGAAGGACCAATGCATGTCTTATGAGTTGAATGACTATATGATGATGAAATGATTATGGAATGATGATAAAAGTGATGTATGTATATAATGACTATATGATGATGAAAAAAATGTGTGAATATGATGACTATATGATGATGAGAGGAATGTATGGCTAAGATGACTATATGATGATGAAAGAAGTGTCTCTCTCTCTCTATATATATATATATATATATATATATATATAATATAATATAATATAATATAATATAATCTCTATAGAGTTGGGGATGTCCAAGCCTAGCTCGGGAGGTTGTAGGCCTGGGTAACCTTGTTGAGGAGTTTGAACCTCAATCACCTAGATCGGGGGGTGGTAGTCCCGGGTAACCTTGTTGAGGGTTGGTATACATCAACCTATTGGGGGGTTGTACTCATAAACTTTGTTGGGGGGTTGTACTCATAAACTTTGTTGGGGGGTTTGTACTCCATCAACCCGTTAGGGGGTTTGTACTCCATCAACCATGATGTTGCAGGTTTGCACCCATCAACCCAATAAGGGGGGGGGGGTTGTACTCGATCAATCTCATGAAAGGGGTTTGTACCTAATGCACCTCTCCAAGGAAGTGGTAGGCCTTGGATTGCACTATAATGGTCACTCCTTACACTAATATTGTGTTCTATATAAGCATAGCTTTGCTTCAAGCATCATTCATACATGTCATATTATTAGTATGTTATTCATTGCTTATGATTATGTATTTTGCCTATGATGCCTATCTCTTGTTGCACTATATCCTACATGCTAGTATATTCAAATGTACTAACGCATGCTTTATGCCTACATGATATCACCATATAAAAATCAGAGCTTCTATTGATTCTCCTCTATGACTAGACGGATTGTTCAAGTTAGCTTATGGTGAGTCCTTAAGTTTGGGGACAATATCTATCTTCTGTAAGACTAATATTTACACTATACCTTGTATGTTTGAATTATCTATTGTGTTTATTATGAGGGTGAGTCCGGTTGCTTGTCTTTGCCCCGTTAAGTATCTAAGGTTTAGAGATATTGTTGGACATGTTATATATAATGTTATGAGTTTGACTCTCTTGACTCTTGTTATTTATGTCATGAAGGGTGGTCCCTTAGCCTCGGTTATCCCTATATTACTATCTCATGTTCTTATTTTACATGTTTTCATAACCAAGGATGTGTAATGATATGCTAAGAGGCTTGTTTGGGGTCACTTCGGGTTCTCCATTCGCCGGTCACATCTAGGCCCTAGGCTATATATAGACATACAAACACATATACATATAAGGAAAAAAATAAAATATCCAACATAACCAACAGTATAACACAATAAAAGATGCGAATATAGTACAAAGGGGTCTCATCAAATCATATATTATCTCTCAACCTTGTCACTTTAGCATGATCAAGGGTATCACTATACCCCAGTTTTGCCACCTCAGCGTGGTCAAGAGTGTAATCTTGGCACCTCAGCGTGGTCAAGGGTGAAGACTTGCCACCTCAGTATGATCAACAGTGAGGACTTGCCACCTCAGTATGGTCAAGGGTACCATAATATCCCAACCTTGCCACCTCAGCATGGTCAAGAAGATGGTAGAACATACAATTATGAATGCATGCCAATATTACGGGTCAATAGATATATCAACTGTATAATGAGATAATTAATGATTAATCTCCCATAAAGTCAAAAGAGGAAAAGAAAATATGCTAAGTGCCTCCACTAGTACAATAATCCCCAACCGGTCTCAAATTTTCGTAGTTCTTCCACTAATCGAAAGTCTCAATTCTACTGGACTCTCATGTCTCGATATATGCTTAAAGTCATCAATGTCTCATAATCTCAGCCTTTCCACCTCAAGATGGTAAAGGGAATAGGAAGAAGTACAGTCCCTCCCTTTCTACCTCAGAGTAGACAATGGGGCTTTAAAGTAAGATAATACGATAACCCTAAAAATGGTACATCTCACCCATGCTACCTCATCATAGGCAATGGATGTCATGAAAGTGAAATAGTATCTCAACCATCACCAAGCCTCAGATCACTACAATCATAATAGTAGTTTAATGTGCCAACAAAGTTGGACCTCCCCATCCCCGATTATGCTCATGGATCTCTAAGAGTAACTCAAGGCGTCATAGGCTGTATACATTAATGTATCAAGTACCACGATATCACAAGTGGTGTAGATACAGTACAAATTGTGTGCATGCCCAGACTACAGTACCAGTGTATATAAACATATATAGCATCAATGCAAGTGACAAAGGATGTATACCTTTACTTTAGACTCAAAACACTAAGTTAGGAGCATCATATAATACCACAATATCATCAACATGTCTTACACTACCACTTCTTCATCACTGACCAGTCATCATGAAACCAACTCCCACAAGTATTAAGATATACTAGAAATCCCGAAGGTATCTTAACAAATCCCCAATTCCATCACAAACTCCTCAATACTTTGAAGGTCATCAAAAGTACCCTGAAAGGTACACAATATCCACAGAGGTATAATACAAACCATCCATTCCCACATAAGTGCCAAAAGTATATCACATAACTCATATTAATATACTTATAGACCAAGATATATCCATTCACAAGATTCTATCACAAAATATTATCATAATTGCAATTCACTCAGTTTATTATAATTGAAATTTCCAATTCTATCACAATTACAACATATCAGCCCAAATACTCACGAATTCAAGCAGATCTTACACTTACTACATAAGCATGTCCAATAACTCAAATCCAGTCCCAAAAAGGTTAGTTGAACCTACCTCAATGTCGAAATCGCACTAGGACAAGCTTTCAGTCAACTCAAGTCTCCAAATGGTCGCCGAATCAACCAACCACTATAAAAAATAGGTACTATTCGTCAAAAGATGAATTTTGATACCCATATTGGCATGAATTAGGCTTAGAGGCCAAAACGTCAAATTTAGGGCTAAAATTCAAAGTTTCTAAATCTAAAAAAATAATTTTAAAATCAACTTCTACGCGAAAAAGGAGTTCATGGATGAAAATCTCACTAATATTAAGCTTAAATTGAATGGGGAACTAATATTAAAAATTTGAAACTTATAGTCTAAAACCCCAATTTAGGATAATCAAAATCATGAAATAAATGAAATCAAGATAAAACTCATGGAAAATGATTAGTTTAGTGCTAGAAATACTTATCCAACACTTTGAACCTTTCCTAAAAATTGCCTCAAAGAGGTTGGAAGTTAAAAAATAGAACATAAATGGTGTTTCACGATTTTAAATCTTTTCAGGTAAAAATCATTCTCCATGAATGCTGAGAAATGTCTAAAAAGACAGAGTGAAGAGTCAACAGAGCTCTAAGATTGCGGAGCCCATCCCATAAATGCGAAAGACAACCTCACTAAGACTTTCGTGAATGCAGAGAAAGGAGGTACCTACACCAGAAGTCAGAAAATCAGCTCAATCCAAAACTCGAAATAACCCCTCGAAACTCATTCGAAATCAGAATTTCACAAATCAAATATGTATGCATACCAGAAATAGTGATCCAGACTCAACCAAAACATTTGCAATCGATTTCTAGGCCTCCCTGACACATTTATAAAAGCAACTAGATAAAACTAGCTTAAAACCTAAAATACCAATACTTGCCATTGGAGACTCCAAAACTTATTATGAGACTATTTCTAGCATTAGATTCATAATTAGAAACAAGTGGAACTGTTGAAATTTTAATCTTAACTTTCAAACTTTGAATGTTGACAAAAGTAAAACTTTGGTTCTTGAAATGACTAAATTCACAACTTTGTGCCTAAAGACATCATTTTAACTCCAAATTTAGTTCTGTAACTTCCTATAGTTCAGTTTTGATGTTCCAAAGCTGATGGAATTGAAAGATCCTCGATCCAACACTCAGAACTCAGAATGACACAAAAACTTACTTTTTCAACAACTTAAGTGAAATGACCCCCCAAAAGTGCCCAAAAATGTGCTTTCAAAATGCCCATATTCGTAATTTCCATATATCTCAAAATTCATACGTGATATCAAAAATATGACTTCATATTCGTAATCAGGGGATATAATTAAGTGGAAAATGGGTATAACTCTGATTTTGGAGTGACTATAGCAAAATTTTAATTTCCGAAAAATTACGTAAACAGTGAGGGTTCGGGGCGCAAACTAGTCTATTTTTGTTGCCAATTTTTTTCAATTTGGCCTAAGGCCTTGGGGTCCTTGGCCTAAGCCTTCCTATGCATAAAAATACGTATATTTAGTCTTTTTCAACCCCATATCATTCAAGACATTCTCCAAAACCCTCTCTAACACTTAGATAAATATTTCATCCAAAATCAAGGGTTCAAACTCATTCTGAATCTTCAGAAATTCATTCAAACTTCAAGTTCTCATTCAAATTTTCATCAAGGGAATATCCAAGTTTAAGGTATGCGAGTTTCAACCATTGGGTCCTTTCATCCATGGTACCCAATCTTCCTTTATATATAAAATGCATGTTTTCGATTTGATATGACTATAAATTATATTGTGGCTTTATGAATTTTGTTTAGCTATGCATGTTTTGAGTTATAAATTTAAGATTTGTTGTGAGATTTGATGAGGGGTTTTGATGTATCTTATTAGAGGATGTTACCAAGTTTTCATGGATGGATTTACATTGGTTTTTCTTACATGTTTTCACTTGTGAATTATATGATTTTATACTAGCATTACACACCCGCCAAGTGTTTGATAAAATGCCTTTTCAAGAATTGTTAATGTTTTGATAATATATTGGTTGATTTATGTGTCAAGTGACCTTATGATGATTTTGGGCTTTCTAAAGACGTGTTTAATTCATGAAAGTGTTGATGATATTGTAACACCAGGTTAAGCCCTTTTATTAAAGAATTTACCTCTTGTAAACCTTTGATGTTGATGTTAGTGCAAGGGTAATGTTTGATGATGGTCTAATCTTGTTTTGAGGTGAGGCTCACTATTAGAGGCCAAAGATGTTTTAGAGAAACTCCTGTCATGTTTCTATGTTTCTTTCCAATTATTAAAGCTATTATTACTTTATATATTCTGTGAGATTAGATTTAGCATCGATGTATTAAGGGAGTATTCTCTTTCTTTGAACTATGTGCCACCATGGGAAGAGGTTTTACCCTTGATTTATTAGTGGATCCATTTAGTATACTTTCTCTTGAGGTTCTTCCTGAAATTGGGTCGTGTTCCCATAAGGTAAAGTTTCTAAAGATATCCTTTCTGAAATTAGGTCATGTTCCCGTAAGAAAGGTTAATTCATATGAAATTGGGTTATGTTCCCATAAGTTTGAAGTATGGTTTACCTTGACAAGTAGACTACCTTTTTACCACTAAGGGGTTATCATTGCGATTTCAAGTTGTAGTTCGCTTGGTCTTATTCTATGTCAGTTGAGGTCTCTTCCCATACCTATATATTATGTTCTATGTAAGATGAATGATTTACAAAGCATGTTTTACTTTTAACATTGATCATACATGCCATATTGTTATTATGCTATCCATTGTTTATAGTTATGTATTTTGATTAGGTTTCTTAGCCTTTGTTGCATTGCATCTCGCATATTTTTTACATTCAAACATATAAACGCATATTCTATGCATACATAATATTACTATGTAGGAACCAGAACTCCATTTGACTATCCTCCTCCACATAGCTAGTTTAACATCATGAAGATAAGCTTGGTGAGTCCTCAAGTTCGAGGACACTCTCTACTTTCTCTTGTTATTTATAAAACTTTGTTATGTTGATATTGACATTATGAAGGTGGGCCCCAAAAGTGTCTTGGCCCCTACTCCATTCTAAGTCTAGAGGTGTTGTTGGAATAGTATGATGCATCTATGCTTTGAGCTTGACTTTTTATATTTTTATGATATCAAAGATTTTCCTTAATCATTTTATCCCTATTTAGGCTCTCTTGTTGTTGATTAATTGCTTCCATGACCAAGGATGTATGTATGATATGCTAAGAGTCTTGTTTAGGGTCCCTTCGTGTTCCCCAATCACCATGTCACATCAAGGCCCTAGGATGGATTGTGACAAACTTTGCATCAGAGCACTAGGTATCTAATGGTCCTCAAAATCCAACACATAGCGTCGATTAGAGTCTTATTCGTGGTTGTGTAGCATGCCATACAACTATGAATGAGAAGCTATGATGCATTTTAGGAAATATGTCCTTTCTTCATGGTTTATGTCGTGCTATCGATGTTAAGGTAAGGTTTTCCCCTAAAAAATATTCTTTGCTATAGATCATGCCAATTCCAAGAGGAAGAAGAGTTTGTACACTCAAGGAGCAACCGATTCCTCACACTCCTCAAGCTCCTCAAGATGGAGGAGTGATTCATAAAGAATTTTGGGATGCTCTTACCATGTTATAAC
>JAOTQJ010140680.1:13772-38197 GCA_025642045.1 Solanum sejunctum
TCCTCACACTCCTCAAGCTCCTCAAGATGGAGGAGTGATTCATAAAGAATTTTGGGATGCTCTTACCATGTTATAACATACCGTGTCTAATCAAATCAACCAAGGGGTCCAAGTTTCTCATGCTTCTACACCAAATTCAAGGGTGAGAGACTTTACTAGGATGAACCCACTAGAGTTCCATGGGTCTAAGGTGGATAAAGACCCTCAAAAATTTATTGATGAAGTGTACAAGGTGTTGGCTATTATGGGGTAAGCTCAGAGGAGAAAGCAGTGTTAGCAGTGTACCAACTCAAGAGGGTGGCTCAAATTTGGTTTACCCAATGGAAAGAGGAGAAGGGGAACAACAATGTTATCCTTTGGGAAGAGTTTAAAATGGTATTTCTCAATTGGTTCTTTCCCCTTGAGCTAAGGGATGCCAAGATGATGAAATTTATGAATCTAAATCAAGGGCTTATGAATGTGAGGGAGTATACCCTCAAGTTCAACCAACTCTCCCTGTATGCTCCACAATTAGTGGTTGAGGCGAGGTCTAGGATTAACAAATTTGTGATAGGGGTGTCTGACTTGGTTAATGAGGGTGAAAATCTTAGAAAGAGAAGGATTAGTGAGGCCAAGAGGGCCCATTTTAAAGGTGAGTTTCAAAATTTCAAGTGTAAGTGGTTTTCTCTAGGCCACAAGTTTCAAGGGCAAGAGTTATCCAATGCTTCAAATAAGGGATTTAGTAATGGTGGCATACCAAATTAAAGATTCCAAGGTAGTGATGAGAGGGTGCCAAAGCCTAAATGCCAAAAGTGTGGGAAAGGCCATGGAGGCCTATGTTTGAAGTAGTCTAATGCTTGCTTTGGTTGTGGTGGATTTGGGCACAAAGTTAGTGGTTGTCCTTATGCTCATCCCAAAGGTTAAAGTGATGGTCCTCAAAGCCAAGGTGCTAATGCAGGCCAAGGAGGAAGGGAAGGTCATCAAGGTGGTTCCCCAAGGCACAATCGATTTTATGCTCTTCAAGGGAGGAAAGGAGGGGATGAGGCACCCGATGTTGCTACCAGTATGTTGAAGTTTCCTTTGACTTAGATGGGTATGCATTAATGGGTCCAGATGCCACTATTTATTTCATTATTTCTTTTGTTGCTAGTAGGCTATATGTTTCTCGGGTGTTACATGAATCTTATGAAGTGTTTACCCTATTGGTGAGTCTACTGTTGCTAGAAAAGTTCATAGATATTGTTCCGTATTCATATTACATTAGGTCTTGCCTTGTGATTTATTGAATTTGATGTGGTAGATTTTGATGTCATACTTGGGGTGGATTAGTTGCATGCATGTTATGTCTTTATTGATAGCAGGACCTACAAAAGTTAGATTCTAATTCCCTAATAAACCCATCTTTGAGTAATAGTGAAGAGGTAGATCCATTTATTGTCTTAATGTCCAATTGAACTCTAAGGGTTGATTTCTAAGGAATGACTCTATTATCTTTTGAGGGTTAGGGTGTTGAGCATAAGGTCCTTCCTATCGAGTCAATTCCGGTCGTCAATGAGTTCTAGTGTACTTGTAATGTTTTAATTTGGGGTAGCATGTTTTGGTTTGCCTAGTGCACCAGCTATATCTATAGGTCTCATGAATAGGGTTTCTAAACCCTACCCTGATATGTTTGTGGTGGTCTTTGGTGATGATATGTTGGCTCCTTCTTGGAAGTAAGGGAGAGTTTGTGGACTATTTGAGGGTGGTATTGTGAGTGTTAAGAAGTGTGAGATTGCTTGCTAATTATGGAAAGTGGGAATCTTTAGGATGCCGAGAGAGTGGTTAGAGAATTTCACCGAGTGATTAGGTTGGGTAAAGTTGAGAATGGTGGTTTAGTGGTTTTGATGGTTCTGAATCTTCTTTAGTTGAGGAGGTCTAGTTAAGCAAGGCATTAGTTTTTCCTCAATAGAATTGGAGGTTTTAGTGAGGGATGGTAGAGTGGAGGTTTTCTCCCAAGGGGAGATGGTGACTTTTGGTGCCAAGGTGGACTATTTGTGTTTAAGGTTGACAAATGGGTTAAGGTTTGTAGGTCCTTATAGGGATTGGAGGAGAAAATGGTAAGGTAGCACAAGGATTGGAGTTGCCTATGGATATGAGTATGGTTCATCCGATTTTCCATATGTCTATGTTAAAGTGGTATATGGTGACCCAAGTGCTATAGTGAATTTAAAGGGATGTGGTTTTGATGAAGGATAATTTGACTTATGAGGAGGTTCTGGTAGAAATCTTGGGTAGACAAGTGAGAAGGTTGAGAGTCAGGGATGTAACCTCCATCAAGTTTCGTTAGAGGAATCGACAAGACGAAGGAGTCGCTAGGGAAGCCGAGGCGGTCATAAAGGAGTGATATTCATATCTCTTTCATTGTATTCAAGCCTAAGATAATGACTAAGTCCTTTCTATGATTTTAAGTCTTAAGTTTCAGCCCTTATATCTTTTTCATGCATTCATGTTTATGTTGACAAGTTTATGGTGATTTTGATACTAATGTTGAGATTTCTGAGATAATGTTTAAGAGCATTGTTGTATTCTTGTGTGGGCTAAAATTATCTTGCTTATTTCTTTTATATATGCTTCTTTGACCTTTGGCGACGAATGTTCCCAAGGGAGAGATATTGAAATGACCCCCAAAAGTGCCCAAAATGTGCCTTGGAAATGCCCATATTTGTAATTTCTATATATCTCAAAATTTGTGCATGATATCAAAAATATGACTTCATATTCGTGATCAGGGGGCAAAATTAAGTGGAAAATGGATATAACCCCGATTTTAGAGCAATTGTAGAAAAATTTGATTTAAAAAAATTTACGAAAACAGTGAGGGTCCGCGCCCCTGGTGTGACGCGGCCAGGGTGAGAACTAGTGTATTTTTGTTGCCAGTTTTTTTAATTTGGCCTAAGGCCTTGGGGTCTTGGGCCTAAGCCTTCCTTTGTGTAAAAACACCTATGCTTAGTCATTTTTCAAGCCCATAACATTCAAGACATTCTCCAAAACCCTCTTTAACACTTAGACAAATATTTCATCCAAAATCAATGGTTCCAAACTCATTTCGAATCTCAAGAAATTCATTCAAGCTTCAAGTTCTCATTAAAATCTTCATCAAGGGAATCTCCAAGTTTGAGGTATGTGGATTTCAACCATTGGGTCCTTTCACCCATGGTAACCAACCTTTCTTTTCATATAAAATGCATGTTTTTGATTTGATTTATTTATGGGTATTACTTATTATGGATTACGACTATAACCTACATTAGTTTTTTTATGAAATATTGTTCAACTATGCATATTTTGAGCTATAAATCTAAGATCTATTGTGAGATTTGATGAGGAATTTTGATGTATCTTGTTAGAGGATGTTCCTAAGTGTTGGTGTATAGATTTACTTTGGTTTTTCTTACATGTTTTCACTCGTGAATTGCATGATTTTTTACTAGCATTACACACCCGCCGAATGTTTGATAAAATGCCCTTTTAAGTATTCTTAAAATTTTGATGATCTATTCATTGATTTAGGTATCAAGTGACCTTATGATGATTTTGGACTTTCTAAAGATGTGTTTAATTCATGCAAATGTTGATGATATTGTAAAGCCGGATTAAGCTCTTCTCTTAAATATTTTACCTCTTGTGAGTCTTTGATGTTTATATTAATGCAAAGGTAATGTTTGATGATGATCTAATCCTGTTTTGAAGTTAGGCTCACTATTACAGGTCAAAGATATTTTATAGCTACTCATGCTCATGTTTCTAGGTTTCATACAAATTATTAAAGCAATGATTACTTTATATATTCTGTGGGATTAGATTTAGTACCAATGGATTAAGAGAGTGCTCTCTTTCCTTGAAGTATGCTCCACCATAAGATGAAGTTTTACCCTTGCTTTACTAGTGAATCCATTTTGTACACTTTCTCTTGAGGTTCTTCCCAAAATTGGGTCGTGTTCCCGTAAGGTGAAGTTCCTAAAGAAATCCTTTGCAAAATTGGGTCATGTTCCCTTACAGAAGGTTATTTCAAATGAAATTGAGTCATATTCCCGTAAGTTTAAAGTATGGTGTACCTTGGCAAGTAGACCAACCCTTTACTGGCAAGGGGAAATCATCACGATTCCAAGTTTTAGTATGCTTGGTCTTATTCTATATTGGTTGAGGTCTCTTACCACACGCATATATTATGTTCTATGTAAGATGAATGATTTGCAAAGCATGTTTTACCTTAAGCATTGATCATACATGCCATATTATTGTTGTGCTATACATTGTTTATAATTATGCATTTTGATTATGTTGCTTAACCTTTGTTGCATTGCATGCCACATACTTAGTGTATTCAAACGTACTAATGTATACTCTATGCCTACATGATATTACCATGTTAGGAACCGGAGCTCTACTTGACTATTCTCCTCCACATAGCTAGTTTGACATCTTGAAGATAAGCTTGGTGAGTCTTGAAGTTCGAGGATACTATCTACTTTCTCTTGTTATTTATAAAACTTCTTTATGTTGATATTGACATTATGAGGGTGGGCCCGAAAAGTGTCTTGGCCCCCGCCCCATTCTAAGTTTAGAGGTGTTGTTGGAATAGTACGATGTATCTACGCCATGAGCTTTACTCTTTATGTTTTTATGATATCAAAGATTTTCCTTAGTCCCTTTATCCATATTTAGACTCTTGTTGTTGATTAATTGCTTCCGCAACCAACTATGTGTGTATGATATGCTAAGAGACTTGTTTGGGTCCCTTCGAGTTCCCCATTCGCTGTGTCATATCTGGGCCTTAGTTTGGGTCATGACATTAAGCTTCCAAAAATCCAAAAATCTATATTTTCAACTTTTAAAACTCAAGATTTTCCATTCCTACCATACATATAGTTCAAATTAGGCCCCAAGCAACTTTCAAAAAGGTAAAATAGTAATTTTTACAAATAAGACTAAAAATGACCAACCAAGTCATTACACCTAAACTGATCTCCAGTCTCAGAGCCCTCTCTGACCTCTGAATCTGCTCGGGACCCCTCTTTAGAATCTGTCATCTATGAAGAGTAAAGTCAAGTGCCAGAACCAGCATCTCAATCTGTCATAACATCCCATACTATAGTAACCATGTTAGTGACCAAGTATCCTAATAGTACTAAGTTTGTAATAGTATCTCTCCCCTTAAAAGTCACAACACAGTCCTGATATGCCCGATTCACCACTAATGATTTATATATCAGGGAGAAAAGACAAATAAGGTCGGCAAGGGTCCACACATAATATCAATATTTGAAGTAATATAAGTGGACATAACCGAATAAATTAGGCCTAATTAAAATAAAATTAAAATGGTGGCACACCAGAGTCATACCTAGAATATCCATACAGGGGCCTTCATAGGCTCTATCTCTCACAGTACCACGATCTCCTCTAGTGTCACCCTTCATGCCTTGAGAGGCATTTATAGCTACTCATGCCAGGGTTGGACAGGCTAGATAAGATCCTAAAGCATTAGTGGAAAATACTCGACGGGGACAATGCTTGGCCATATGCCCAACCTCATTATAAACATAACGATCTCTACGCTCCTACCACTGAGATGGTTATCCCGAAGAGCTATCAAGGACTATTTAATCACGACTAGAATGGTCACCACTATCAGATACTGGAATGGCCACATGAACTGCCAGAACCTGATGGCCTTGCATCTATAAATCTCTACCTTGTGGTGGGTGTCAACTAAACTGGCAGTTCTAACAAAATCTCTTCCCACTACCCTGCCTATCTTATTTAATGCACTCTATCAAGCGAGCGTGATCCACTACACTCTGAAATGAACCTCAGCAAATCATTGAATCCTCTCTAACTCAACAGGGATACTTGACAAGGCATATCTAGCTAATACATGAAGCTTAACCTCATAATTTGATACTGACATGGAGCCATGTTTAAGTCTATTGAACTCATCTTGATGACTGTCTCAGATGATATATGGAATGATTCTCTACAGGAATATCTCAATAAACTGCTTCCAGGTCATAATTGGAGATCCCACCGGTCTATGTACCAATACTGACCTCCACCACACCTTAGCTAGGCCATTGAACTGGCAAGTGGTAAACGTAATCTACATGACTTGAAGATGGCTAGATTATATAGTCGGCCCTAACACTCAAAAAAGAAATCATATTCTCTATCACCAAGGATACCATCAAATTTTAGGGGAGCCAACCATACTAACTGCTCAAAACTCTTTTGTTCAATAGTGGACATAAGACTAGCTGTAGGTAGTGGCACCATAAATCAATATGGCACAATAGATATTGCAACGGCTAATCCCTGAAGCTGTAAAACAGAACTCATTTGGGATGTTTAAGGTAGAATCATAAAAGTCATAGGAGGATCCGCCAAGACTGATGAAGGACCAACATAAAGCATGGCCTAATCAACTGGAGTGGTAGAAGGTTCTATAGGAGCCGACATATCAATAGTAGCTGGGGCGGGAGGTACTCCTTCAAATCTAGCCATCAACCTCAAAAGTAGCTCCTGAATTGAGGGTGTAGCATTAGGGGCAGAAGATGGGGAACCATAGTTCGTAGGCCTCTCTAGTACATACTCCAACTCCAAAGAGGCCGATCTAGTCTATCCCTGGGCGAAGCTGCCCATCTGGCACTTCTTTGATCCCTAGCACTATCACGAACTCTGACTCAACCCTATGTAAGAGCCACATCAACGAACTCAGGTTCTCCTAAAGATTATCTAGATCTAGTGATTAGTATTTGTGTAGTAAGAGTAGACTAGATACTTTCAAACCAGTTAATAAGACGAAATGTATGAATAGACTCAAAACTGAGATTTTTTCCCTATCAAGTACCCCATAGCCTATCAAAGATGGGTATGGACGTCTATATGCCGATCTGCAAAACTTTACTAGACAGACTATAGTTGACTCATGAGTGTAACGAACCTAGAGTTGTTATACCAAAACTTATCACGACTGATAACGTTGAAGCATACTTCTATTACATAATATAGATAATCGTTAGCATAATATATACCTAACTAAGAGTCATGGTTAATCCCATAGGGAATAGATCGAAACAACTCTACTAGTTATCCTGTTTTAGTCATTACTTTTATTTCTAGAAAATAAACAAGTACGATAAAGTAAAATGGGAAGTTTTGAATTTAGATTCTAAATGTGTATACGAATGCAAAAAAATAAACTAAAGCTTAGACAGTTTAATAGTGACTGGGGTTGCGGTCCTAATGACGCTTAATAGTGAACAATTAACATCAGGTCAATTGTTCATTATATAGCATGCAAAATCTAGCAAGTTGGGTAACTTCTAGTTTACCTCCCAATACTTCCTAGAAGTATATCATCTGCCCCCTCCTGGCCTCAGAATGTTTTCAATAATAACCCTCACTTTTAATTTGGGAAAACTATCACCTCTCAGTTTCAAGCTCTTTAGATACAAGCTAATTAATCAGCCTAAGTATACCATCCCCTCCCAGGCTTAAGTGACCCGAGCTTAGGTTGATTGCTTCTATCTCCCGTTGTAATCTCCTTTCCTAATCATTAACTTCCTCCTAGACAACTAATGAATACAGACAAGTTGTCAATGTATGCACTCATCAAGAAAGATTTTTAAGCAAAGGAGATCACAATACATGCAATACAAGTCTGGTCACATCTTTAAGAGAAAATATGGAAATTTTGATGAGTCTTTCACATCTCAGTAGCACCAAAATGTGGGGTACAATGTTCTCATAAACAAAACTAAAATAAATTTGTATGCACACTTTCTTCACGAGACTGATCACAGATCATGGTCAGTTTCATGTCTCTTGAACCTGTTTTGTAGTGTGTACATGGTCTGGAAGAATCGTGATCACAAAATCTTTTCATCTTCACGACTTGACCTGGAAATTGTCCATAATCCACCATCTTTTCCTCTTCACAAATTGATCTAGAAACTTTAGTTTTCTGGATAGCTGGACACTTTCATGACTCCTTTCATTGCATGTGACCTGCACCACAGACCTTGAAAGATCTCGTGATGATTTTCCTTGTGTTATTTCCTCACCTGGTTGCTGGACAATCACACAAACGAACTGTATAACACACTAAGGGTAGTGAACGACCCTGTGGTGGTTGCATTCATGTTTGGACTGGCCACTGCCTTAGTACTTTCCCCGAGAACCTTCATGGCTCGTAGAAGTGCACCATGAGTCATGAATGGCTTATGGAGTTTCCTTTGACGATGTTCTCGCACGCAATTACTTGGATGACCAGTTTCACAACTGGTAAAGATCATCACGGTTCATGCACCCTTTCATGGTGTGCTTATTTGCTCCCTTTTGTTCTATTTTGTCTTAATTGGTCCTGAAACATGTAACTACTTTGTTTCCAATAATTTTACACCTTCAAAATTGCTGCATCAATGGCCATTGGTAGTAGAAACTTCCTCAGCGCAACAATATCAACACGTCTTGATTATTTCTCCGAGATAGGTTATGACGTTTGCATTTTTAGTCTCTTTTGCTTCTTTGTGTTGATTTTCGAGACACATACATGAATGACTTGGTGTGTCCAGGTCATCCACCAGCAACTCCTTTCACGCTTAAGCAAATTCTAGCTTCAAATCACCTCAAATCAACATTTATGAAATTCCCATTTTTCCTACAAACAAACATAAAACGTGTAATTAAGCTAATAAATGCGCTTACAAACTCATAATAATTGTATGTATTAAGAATCATAAAGGTCATATTTTTATGACTCATCAACACCCCAACTTAGAACCATTGTTTGTCCACAAGCGATGACCAAAACAAAACATAACAACACTCAAATACAAGTGTTTACAACGATGCATATAGCAGTCTCTCAATCATCAAACTCATTCCCAAAAAGTAAACTTGCAACACACTTGCACCTAAACAGACTCAGATAGATCAAGTTAAGCATTATACCACATTTAGTTGGCTCATATAAGCTTAAGAACAAAGATGAACTAGTCAGAATAGCAACTAGACAGTGCAAGGATAGTGTCCTATCTACAAAGAAGTATCACACAATATGTAAATGCAAGATAGAGACAGGAACATAGACACTCATGATCAAAAGGACATCCAATCAATACACAAGTAAAGACCATATGCTTGTCCTTATTTTCACCAGCTTGACTCTTGAATGACCTTTCCAGGATTACTATTGGACATTTGCGGCTTATATCATAGGCTCGGCTAGAATGAGGTACATTTAGGATCAAAGCAACTAATTTACCCCTCCAAGACACTACTTTGGCTTAGCCCTCTATTTTTGGCCTTCCAAACTCTTGCCCATATTCTTTTAACTTTCTTTGCCATTGGGAGTGATTTCTATTTTTTTTTCATTTTTTTTCTTTTCTTTTTAGCTCTTTTGTTTTACTTACGATCACACACCAAACTTTTCTTATCTTCTCTCCTCAGTTGACTCTTCATACCTTAACTTTTCTGCATTTTCATAGTAATCATCCTCAACTTAGGCTTTTGGCCTGAGTTGAGGTGTACAATGTCTTTCAGAGGACCAGGGCCAATATAAGCCATCCTCAACTTAGGCTTTTGGAGTAAGTGGAGGTTCACAATGTCCTTGGAGAGACTAGGACCAAAGTAAAGATCTGCAGATAGACAAAGAAGGTGAGTTGGGTGATTACAAAGAAAAGGTCTATTCAGGCTCAACTTTTGGTTTAAAGGGAACAATTTCATTTGGTTGGTAAACTTTTAGGCTAAGTGACTTCACGACAAAAAGGGCCTAAGATCCTATCCTAATCCAATCATTCAATTGTCTTTGTGAGACTAACCAGACAAGTTATAACTTACAAGTGCATCAATCAAATTGTTCAAATAAGCTCACACGCACATGACACATATCCCACACTATTCAATACTAACCAACGTGGTCATGATTCATTCATCAAAATGCCAACCAAATAGTGTATACAATGTTTTATAAGGATGAGATGAATTAGTCGGGATGGAATGCACACACATGTATGCATTTTGAATTATTTTTAACTAGGGGCATTTTTTTCACAAAAATTATGAGTTACTATAGACTCCTATAAACACTTATATTTACACAAATAAACAACCTAAACATATCAGTTCTACTAGATAATACACCTTCAGAAAAAAGAAACATGGCAAGAAAATATCTAAAGGGCTCAAAATGCCCCACTTCCCACCAAAATTTATGCATTATGCCCAATGCACGTCAAACTAATGTATAAAACAAGGAAAGTGATCATATCTGCGATGCTCTAGGCATCGATAGTAATGTACCAGATTACTCAGACTTCATTAGGTATCCACAGGTGTTGCCTTCCACTTTTTCCTCCATTTTGAACTTATGGTCTGCACCCCTTGCTTCATTTCCAATTTTTAACTATGCTCTAGGGGTGGTAGGATATAAATAAATAGACCAAATAATAGTTATCGTATCTTGTGATTTTTGGCCTTTAAATGAGGAATGTGATTTTTTGACTTTGATCTGACAAATTCAAGAATATAGACATATTGTCCCTCCTCATATTCTTCCACATGTTTGGATGGTTTGATTAATATATTATCATCTAAACATAGGCTAGAAAAATGATTGGAATGAGGTCCAATACATCCTAAGTCATGAATTCTACTATTATCATTATTCACACCCTCATTTTTACACGCACTAGAGTTTTTAAAAGTATTATCAATTGCCTCACATAACTCTAGTGTACTATTCTCAACAGGGAATACATCCATAACACTATGATCAAGTAGATGACCCTACGGTTTTAGCTCCTCAAGTTGGCTCACAAGCCTCTTTTCTTCCTCAGAGAAGTTTCCACTAGCCTATTGGGTGTTAGAAGTATAAACATTTGCGCTCAATGACACATCTAAATCATCAATATTCGAGCTAAATATCTCAACCTCATCAACTAGATCTATTCTTGATTTGAGAAAGTGTATCATCGAAGATTTCATAGTTTCATGCTAATCTCTAAATAGAGTTATCTAATCCCTGCAAGAACCAATATTAATAAAAAGCTTATTGGAGATCACCATAAACTGCTTTGAATGTCATCATTTGTTTTACAGTACTTTGTCCCATGTAGTAATCAAAACAAAACAAAAGCAAATAGTAAAACTAGAAAATTGAACTACACCCTAAATAGTGAACTAGTAGATTATTGCAAAATCATATTCTCCGGCAACGGTGCTATTTTCGATAATGTTCAAACATACTCTTATCACAAAATATGGATGGTCGTTAGCAATATATTTACCCAACTAAGAGTCGGGGTCATCCCATAGGGAATAGCTTGAAACTACCCTACCAGTTTTCTTGTTTTAGCCGTCGGTTCTATTTCCAGTAAACAAACAGGTGTGATAAAGTAAAATCATCAGTTTTGAATTCAGATCCTAACTATGAGTACAAATGCAAAAAATAAACTAAAGTTTAGACGATTTAATGATGACTAGGGTTGTGGTTCCCATAATGCTTAACTAGTGAGAAATTAACATTGGGTCTATTGTTCATATATAGCATGCAAAATCTAGAGAGTTGGGTAACTTCTAGTTCACCTCCTGGTCCTTTCTAGAAGTATATTATTCATCTCCTCCCAGTCTTAAAATATTTTCAATACTAACCCTTGCTTTCAATTTCATAAAACTATCACCTCCCGATCTCAATTTCTTTAGATACAAGCTAATCCCCAAGCCTAAGTATACCATCCTATCCGGGCTCAAGTGACTCAAACTTAGGTTGATTGCTTCTATCTACCCTTGTAATCTCCTTTTCCTAATTATTAATTTCCTCCCTGACAACTAATGAATACGGGCAAGTTATCAATATATGCACTTATCAAGAAAGACTTTTAAGAAAAAGAAATCACAATACATGCAATACAAGACTCAATAAAACCTTACGTTTTGCCTATTTCATTAAGATGTCATCATTTTCACAACCCTAGGTGTGGATTTAGATTATCAGACTTGCAAGATCTTGAACAAGAATCATGTTATAATTCATAGTTAATTCACTTATAGGGAAGGATAGACCAATTCTTGAAGTCACATGAAGAAATGAGAGAGGAAAACTTGATTCACACTTTAAATGATAACAAAAACCATGACTAAAATTCTTGTCCTTGTGCTCACTGTCTAGCCATGGTTTTTAGAGAAAATCTAGAAATTTTGATGTCTTTCACTATCCAAAACATGGGTACAAAATTCTCCCAAACAAATAATTAAAAGTCCTATTTATACTAAATAAAACCAAGCCTAAAACACTAAGGAAAACAAATCCTAGTTGGACTAGGAAAACTAAAATAAATCTAGATGCATGCTTTCTTCACGGGATTGACCACAGATCATGGTCAGTTTCACGTCCCTTGAACCTATTTTGAGGTGTATACTTGTACTGGAGGATTTTCCACGATTGAAAAATCTTTTCCTCTTCACGACTAGACCTGGAAATTGTCCATGGTTCACCATCCTTTTTCTCTTCACGAATTGATCTGGAAACTTTAGTTTTCTGGATGGCTGGACACTTTTACGACTCCTTCCACTGCATATGAAATGCACCATAGACCTTGAAAGTTCTCGTGGTGCTTTTCCTTGTGTTGTTGCCTTGCCTGGTTGCTGGACTATCACCCATATGAACCATACAACACATCATGGTCGTGAAAGACCCTGTGGTAGTTGCCTTCATGTTTGGACTGGCCACTGCCTTGGTGCTTTCCATGAGCACCTTCATGGCTCATGGAGTGCACCATATGTTGTTCAAGGGCTCGTGGAGTGGCCTTTAATGATGTTCTCGCATATAATTACCTGGACGACTAGTTTCATGATCGGTAAAGATCACCACGGGTCGTGCACCTTTTCTTGGTGTGCTTCTTTGCTCCCTTTTGTTCTATTTCATCTTAACTGGTCTTGGTGGAATATGTAGCTGCTATTTTTCTAATATGTTCACACCTTTACATGTGCTGCATCCATGGCCATTGGCAGTAGAAACTTCCCCAGCGCAACAATATCAACACATCTTGGTTATTTCTCCGAGATAGCTTGTGACACTTCCATTTTTAGTCTTTATAGCTGCTTTGTGTTGATTTTCCAGCCACACACATTAATGCTTGGTCTGTCCAGGTCATCCACCAGCAACTCCTTTCACACTTTAGCAAATTATAGCTTCAAATCACCTCAAATTAGTCCAACGCCCAAAGATTCATGAAATTCCCCTGTTTCCTAACAAACAAACATAAAACGCATATTAAACTAACAAATGCACTTAAGAAATCGCAATAATCCTATGTATTAAGTGTTGTAAAATTCATATTTTCACCACTCATCAATGACCCAAAATTGGATCGCAACTAAAGGTGAATGAAATAAAGCGTAAACAACTCAAATAACATAAAAAAATCTCCCAAGAATTGGAGTCATGAGTACAAAAGCATCTAAACAGTGCAGAAGAATAAATGCAACTGTCTCAAATTAAGATACAAAACTGTCTCAAAATTTTTAATACAAAGTTTGAAAGGAAGTAATAAAGAGACCCAAAAATCCCCCGCGACTCGAAGTTTGAGCCTCACCGGTAAGATCTGGATAGAAGTAGAATAGCTCAACTAGATTGATCAACTACCCTATGTGGGGTGTGCTCAATCTGCGAGGAGAAAACAAAGTAGACATGAGTATACAATAATTATATATATATATATACACACAAAAATATATAAGGCAAAAATGAAATATCCAACACATCCGATAGCATAACACAATAAGAGATGTGAATGTAGTATAAGAGGGTCTTATCAAATTATATATTAAGTGTCTCTTAACCTTGTCACCTCAACGTTATAAAGGGTATAAAAATACCACAGTCTTGTTACCTCAGCATGGTCCAGAGTGTAATCTTGCCACCTTAGCAAGGTAAAGGGTGAAGACTTGCCCCCTCAGTATGGTTAAAATCGCAGATTTGCCACCAGCATGGTCAAGGGTACCATAATATATAAACCTTGCCACCTCAGCATGGTCAAGAAGATGATAGTAATATATAAGTTATGAATGTATGCCAATGCTACGGGTCAATAGATATATCAACAAAATTAAAGATCAATCTCCCATAGAGTCAAGAGGTCAAAACAAAATATGCTAGGTGAACTCACTGGTATCACAAATCCCCAACGAGTCTCAAATCTCCATGGTCAATAATCAAAAGTCTCAATCATATCAGACTCTCATATCTCAACACATGCTTAAAGCCTTTAATGTCTTACAATCTCTTACCACCTTAGCATGGTCAAGGGAATAGGAAGTAGTACAATCATTCCCTTGCTAACTTAGTAGAAAATAGGGTTTTATAGTAAGGTAACATGATAACCTAGAAAATGGTACGTCTCACCCTTGCTACCTCATCGTAGGCAATTGGTTTCACGAAAGTCAAATAGTACTTTAGGCATTACCAAGCCTCGGATCACCACAATTATATTGATAATAAGATGTGCCAACAAACTTGGACCTCCCCTATCCACGATTATGCACATGACTCTCTAATAGTAACTCAAGGCATCACAGGATGTATACATCAATGCTTCAAGTACAACAATATCACAAGTGGTGTAGATACAATAAAAAATGTGTGCATGCCTAGACTATAGTACTAGTGTATATAAACATATATAACACTAGTGAAAGTGATAAAGGATGTATACCTGCACATTAGACTCAGAACACTAAGTTAGGAACATCGTTTAATACCATAATATCATTAATATATCTTACATTACAACTTCTTCATTAGTAACCAATTATAATGAAATCAACTCCCACAAGTATTAAGATATACTAAAAATCCCAATGGTATCCTAACAAATCCTCAACTCCATCACAAACTCATCAATACTTTGAAGGCAATCAAAAATACCTCGAAAGGTACACAAGATCCCAAGAGGTGTAACACAAACCATCCATTCCCACATAAGTGCCCAAAGCATATCACATAACTCATATTATTATACTGATAACCCAAGATATCTCTATTCATAAGATTCTATCATAAAATATTATTAGAATTATAATTTGCTCAGTTTTTCAACATAATCAAAATTTCCAATTCTATCGCAATTACAACATATCAGTCCAATTACACGCGAATCCAAGCAGACCTTACAATTACTACAGAAACTTGTTAAATAACTCAGATCCAGTCCCAAAAAGGTTAGCCGAACCTACCTCAACGTCGAAACTGCACCCGATCAAACTTTCAGTCAACTCATGTCTCCAAACTATAGTTGAATCAACCAACCACTATCAAAAATTATTACTAGTCGTCAAGAGATAAATTTTTGTACCCATATTGGTAAGACTTAGGCTTAGGGGAAAATAGGTCAAATTTAGAGCTAAAATCCAAAGTTTCCAATTCTGAAAAATAACTTTAAAATAAGTGCTACGCGGAAAAGGGGTTCATGGGTAAACGTTCACTAAAGTTAAGCTTAAATTGAATGGGAAATCAACACTTAAAATTTGAAACTCATAGTCTAAAACCCCCAATTTAAGATTAGCAAAGTCATGAAATAAATGACGAAATCAAGATAAAACTAATGCAAAAGGATTATTTTAGTCTTAGAAATACTTACCCAATAAAAATCTTCAAAAACCTTCCCCAAAAATCGCCTTAAAGAGCTTGGAAGTTTGAAAATAGAATAAAAATAGTGTTCCATGATTTTAAATCATTTCAGGTGAAAACTGTTCTATGTGAACGCAGATAATTGTCTGTGAACACAGAGTGAAGAGTCAACAGAGCTCCGTGATCATAGATCCCATCCCAAGAACATGGAAGACAACCTCACTATTATCTCCGCGAATGCGGAGAAGGGAGATACCTTCACCAGCAACAAAAAAAATCAGCCCAGTCCAAAAACTTGGAATGACCCCTTAGAACTCATTTGGAATTAGAATTTCACAAGTCAAATATGTAATCCATACCAGAAACAACGCTCTAGGCTCAACAGAACCATCAGAAATCAATTTTAAGGTCTCCTCGCCACATTTACCAAAGAAACTCAATAAAACTAGCTTAAAACTCTAAATACCAAAATTGCTCTCAATAACTCAAAAAATTATTACAAGACCATTCTTGCATTAGTTTCACCATCTGGAACTAGTGGAACTGTCAAAATTTTGATCCAAGCTTTCAAACTCTAAATGTGACCAAAGTCAAACTTTCATTCTAAAAACATCTAAATTCACAACTTTGGACCTAAAAACCTCATTTTAATTCTAAATTTTGTTCTATAACTTTCTATAGTTTAGTTTCGACGTTCTGGTGCTAATGAAACTGGTAGATCCTCGATCCGACACTCAAAAATTTAAATGACATAAAAACTCAATTTTTCAACAACTTAAATTTTCAAAAATACAAAAATCATATCTTTCAACTTTTAAAACTCAAGATTTCAATTCCAACCATTAAATAGTTCAATTAAGCCCTAAGCAACCTCTAAAAGGTAAAAGAATAATTTCACAGAGAAGGCTAGAAATGACCAACCAGGTCATTACACCCTAGACTCATCTCCTGACTCAGAGCTCTCTCTGTTCTCTAAATCTTCTTAAGGCCCCTTTTCGGAGTCTATAATCTATACAGAGTTGCTCTGCTTGGTGTCTTCCTCATTAAACTTAGGTGGATGGACCACTATAGCCTGAGTTTAGGGTGACGTTGTCTGTTTGGTTGCTGCTTGTGTATGGCATCGCTCAATGCCTATATTTGGCTAGACGCCTAGCTTCTTAAGTGACCCATTGGCCTCGAAAAGTGTTGGGGTATTCGAAGGCTAATCGAGTAATTGGGTCTGCATGGCCTGAATCTTACTCTTTTTTGATCTGGGAGCCATCATACCTGAAATCAACACAATTAACAACATAAGCAAGTCTTAAGAGTAAAGGAAAAACATCAAAAAAGTTACGAAATAAGTAACAGAAGGACCTACGAAGGCTCGCCTATGGGCCTTAAGGTAAACTATGAGCCGTAGAAGGCCTTCATAGGTGGTAGGGTATAGTTATTCCAGTTAATAAAAATTATACCTATGAGACCATATATAACTTGTAAAGTAAACAACGGGTAATAGATTGAGTCATAAGTATAACTCCATAATTAATATTTACATGCAAGGAACTTACAAAACCAAGTTGTGAGTCGTAGTCTAAACTACAACCCATAAGTGGTTTCATCTGATGACATCCCAGAAACCCCAAGTTGCAAAACTCAACTTATGAGGGGTAACTATTATCCATGGATTAATCCATAGGCTTTGGAAGACTCTTGTACTGTTAAAAGAAAAACAAAATAGGTTTCTTTAGCCACAACAATGGTTTTATTAATTAATATCAACCAAGTGATCACATCCAACAACAAGGTATACTAATTTAAACAGCACCGAAGTTACTTCATGCACTCAATTCATCCCATAACACATTTTTATTGAGTTACCCAATACCCCATATGTGCAAATCATTAATCTACCCCATCAACTATCAATTTAACATGCACAAATCACTTCAACCACCATCTAACAAATAACGAACATGTTATCATTCAACACACACAATCACATGTCAATGATAATAGAATAGTCCAATGTAATTCCAATGACAAGTGATTTCATGATTTCAAACAAAAATATACCAACACTTTGTGGTCAATTACATCAATTTCATCATTCTGGCTTGTTACCTTATCGTTTATTTATTAAGACAAACAATTTAGCCTCAGTCAACAAGGTGTTTCATGGGTCAACAGTGATTCACACCAGCATATGCATAATTCGAGTTCAATTCTATTTAATCAACCAGTTCTAAAATTATACTACTACTCATGTATAGGCAACACCCAATATTAGAACATCAACATTGGAATATCATTCTCAACAATGTCCCAACTATTGACACAATTTCTGATGAAATATGTAAAAGCAAAGAGAAAAGTTGAGTAACCACAAGACAAAACTAAGAAATTTGAATCCCAAGGTGCATCAGAGAGTAACTGGATTTTAGGTCAGAAAAAATGATGTAGGTCGGAATTTTGGGTAAAAAGAAATGGTCCAAGGTATTTTATCAATTTATGGAAATATAAGGGGTAAATATTTTTACCCTTTTTTAATTTGATTTGCTGGGTTGGGTGTAAGTAGGGTTTAGGTCCCATGAAACCCTAATTACGAGCCATAAGAGAATTTATAGCTCGTAAGCCATGGTCTCGTGGTTTCTTGTACCCTAGTTTTGAGATATTAGTATTACGGATCCATCTATGGGGCATATATAGACATATGACCTGTATGTTGGATCATAAGTGCCCTCAACACTTACCAAGTTTTAAAAATCTTGCTTGTGGTCCACGAGCCCCAATCACAACCTATAGTTTTACCTATGGGCCATAAACTTGGTTTGTGGACTAGAGCGCACAAAATTCTGCTTACTAAAGGTGATTTTATGAGTCAGTGTACGAGGGTGGTATGAACTAGGACTCGTAGGACTAGTCATAGTATCAACTTCTCTCACTTTTGCACACTCATTTGGTGACTTAGCCCTATTCTTGTATATTCTCCATAGAACAAACTATTACCGTATAAATGACCAGTCTTTGAGTCAAAAATTACAAAACAAAAATAAGAAAATTAAATTACCTACAAGGCCAAAAGTAAAAATAAAATAAATAGACAAAAACTATAGTAATTAACTTGGGTTGCCTCCTAAGTAGTAGATGGTTTAGTATCGCGGCACGACATAAATAACTTAGTTACTCAGACTTCACCAAGTGCCCAAGCTTCCATCTTAAGATCATCAGGCCTCGTTATAGATTGATAGATATTGAAGATGACTTCTTTATCATTCAACCGAAACTTGAGTTATCCTGATTCAATATCAACTAGTGCTTGTACAACGGCTAAGAAGGGCCTTCCAAAGATGATTGGGACTTCAAAATTAACTTTGCAATCAAAAATCACAAAGTTTGCAGGGAATATAAACTTTTCCACTTTGATGAGAATGCCACACAATATTCTCACAGGCTTCTTCACTATCCTGGTAGCCATCAACAATTACATGCTTGTTAGAGTATTGTATGGAACTGAATCTCGTGGGACCTAACCGATACTTAAAATCTAGTTTCTGGAGATTTGTGACTGATGGGGTGCTTATGTATAACTTTGTGTTGCTTAAGAAGGGGTTTTAGGCTTGGTGGTCCTCATGGGCAATTACCATGAGATGTGGTCCTCACCATTGGCCATGGAAGGAGCCCTTGGTAGGTGCCCCAGCCTTCAAGCAAAGAAATTGGCTAAGGCAGCCACCAAGAGACCCTACATGGGTCATGCAACCCACCACAAGCCATGGTGGGATGTTTTGTGAAGCCCTTATCCTAAAATGTGATTCTAAGTATAAAATTACCGTCTTAGAGCTTGGGTCATTTGTACAGACCATTGAACAATCACCGCACCTTTGAATTAACCATGGAGTATTTAGTGGAAACATCCTTAGTCTAAAAATTTTCAAAGTTTCAGAAGACCCTTACAACGGACCCTTGTATGATCTGTGGTGTGTTTTACAATCTATGGTGCTCTTTCACGTGCCCCCGGGCACTTTTTAGTGTTCATTTCATTAATGAATTTCTTATAATTTTAGTGATTTTTAAAGGTCATTTGTGCTTTCTAATCTATCTTAAACCCTTGGAAAGACCTATAATCCTTCATCCTTACTCGAATTCATTCATTATACTCAGAACGCTAGAAGTCCCTCTTATAAGAACTCCTTTCAAAGTGTGTCATTGAAGATTAAACTTGGAAATTCAAGGAGGGCCTTCTTCTCAAATCAATTTTTTCTTAACTCTGCTAGATATCTAAAGTATGTGGTATTGATTCATAGTCCCTTTCAACCATGAAGGCCCCAAACTCTTCATACTTAAGCTTACTTTGAATATGGGTCTCTTAACTTAGTGTTGATTTGATTAAATTGAGATATAGTCTGTATATAGATGATGTTTTAATGTGATTTAAGACCTATTATATTGAATTACATTAATATTAATAAGGTATGGATATGCACGTCCCTTTAAATGTTCAATCTAAGCATGGGTAACTTTAAGTATGCTTTAATTGATGATTTCTTCAAGGATTTGCTATGATTTATTATATTATGATGATTTAACCATGTACTCTTGATACCTAGGCTATTCTCTCATTCATTTATGACATATGCATGCATGAACATTGGTTTTCATGAAGTTTATGAAGTAGGTTAAAACCTAATTATGTTTATGAATATAATTCCAAGGCAAGTATGGTCATGACATGATATATGATCATATAATATCTATGATATAGTTCTTTGAGCAATTATGGGTGTTTACACTAATATGTATAAGTATGAATGAGCTATTTCGATTCCTGAAAGTATAAATTTGAAGTACGGATTGGCTTTTTAGCCCAAGTATACATGATTATGAAGTATGTTTGGCTTTTAAGCCTATGTATGCATGATGAAGTTTTGAAAAGACTTATGTCTCATTTTCAAGCATGTATATGTATATGTATTCCTATGGGATGATGGCTTAGCATTGACTGGGCTTGTATAGAGGGAAAAATGCCCAAGGGAACTTAAGTAAATCCTCAAGTCCTATAACTATGTGCCAACATAAGGTTCATGTTTATGCCCCTTTTAGGGATGATATGTTATGGAAATCCTTCCAAAAAGTTGAGTTCGTAAGAAAGGTGGCCATCGCACCGAAAAGATGAGTTCATAAGGTATGGTTTAGGCTACCTTTGGGAAGTAGTCTAGTCTTATCCAATGGGAGGCTAGTAATTGGGTGATTCATGTAATACCTCACATGGATTCGTAATGTATGTTAAGGTACCATCCCCATATGTTGAAGTATTATGGCATTCATGCATCATAGATTTCATGACATATTGATATCACACTTTTTCTTATGTATCTCTTTCTTTATATGTGCACTTGTTATCTAACTTTGTTTGCAGGTTTAATGAGTTCATATGCATTGCATTCCTACATACTTAGTACATCAAACATACTAACACATACTCTTTTTCTACATCATCTAACCATGTAAGGACTGGAGACTATCATCATCCACTTTTTGATAGCTAGCCCGATTAACAAAGAAGTTGCTTGTGGTGAGTCCTATCATTGGAGGACAAGCCACCTTATATCTACATTCTATATTATAGTGCTTTATGTCTTTACTTTGGGGGTGAGCCCAGGATATGTCTTGGGCCCTGTCCTATTCTAAGACCTAAAGGCATTGCTAGACAACATATAAACTCTATGTACGATTATTTCATATGTTATGCTATTTGCCTATTGAGACTATGATTATGTCTATCTCATGTTATTGATATTATGATGATATGTTCCTGATGAGATATGAAAATATAAAAAGTCCTAAGTCCCTTCTATCCCCATAGCGGGAGTCTTACTTACCTGCCTCTTAGTTCTAATGTGCTATATAGTATGTGAATCCATGCAAATCTCTATCCTTATGACATCCTCATAGCGTGAGTCATACTTAGACATCCCTTAGAACTATATGTTTATTATTTAATTATGCATTTCCAAATGGATGACGTGTATATAGATGCTATGAGGCTTGTTTGGGTCCTCTCTGGTTCCCATTCGCCTTGTCAATTCTAGGCCCTAGGTATGGGTCATGATAAGCTTGGTATTAGAGCACTAAGTTGATAAATGATCCTATAAGTCCAACATGTTGTGTTGAGTAGAGTCCTATTCTTGGGTGTGAAGTTTACTTTACCTACGAGTGGGAGTCTATGATGGCATTTTTTAGGAATTGTCTCACTTCTTCATTCTTATGTCATGCTTTGAACCATGTCTTAAGACTTCGTAATTTGGACGATGTCCTTGATGCCTTACAAAAGATACCTCCACGGAGAGCCCCTCCATCAAGTCAAGCCCCGATTAATGAGTAATAAGTCCCTCAGTTTGTGGGAGCCAATTACTCAGGATGCATTCTAGACTTCCTTTGTCATGTTTGACCAAGTGGTGACCAACTAGGCTAGGCAGTCCAATTTTTCTCCTCATGTCTCCACCTCGACTGCTAAAGTAAGAGATTTTACCCGAATGAATCCTATGGAGTTTTATGGGCCAAAAGCTGATGAGGATGCCCAAGACTTCATTGATGAACTCTCTAAGGTGTTAACTATTATAGGGGTGACTTCAGAAGTGAAAGTTGAACTAGTTATTTATCAGTTAAAGGATGTGGCTCAATTGTGGTACAACCAATGGTTAATAGAGAGGGGTGATGATGATAGGGTTGTCTAGGAAGAGTTTACATTTACCTTTCTAGATCATTTCTTTCCTCTTGAGCTTAGAGAGGCCATAATGACAGAATTTATCAACCTTAAGCCTGTTGGTATGAGTATGAGAGAGTATACCCTCAAATTGACAAACTCTCCAAGTATGCTCCTATGCTAGTGACATACCCTCATGGAAGAATGCACAAGTTTATTTCAAGGATATTTGATTTGGTAGTAGGAATGCCTTACCACTATGCTTATTGAGGATATGGACTTTTCTAGACTTATAAGAATAGATTGGAGGGAGAATCTCAAAGAAAGGAGGCTGAATGATTCCAAGAGAGCTAGTTATGATAGTGTCTTCTCCAACTCTATGAGTGGTGGTGGATATGGCGCTTCCAATAAGGCCAGAGTTCAAATTTAAGGGTTTCCCATAGTAGATTTGCTTCTTTCAAGGAACAGGCTGGAGGTGGACCCCTACCTCTACAGTGTGACAAGTGTGGGAGAAATCCTAGGTACATGTATGATAAGTTCAGGTGCTTGCTTTGGGTGTGGTGATATGGGCCACAAGTTTGCTAACTACCCTAAAGCTGCCAAGAAGGGTCAGGGTCAAATGGGTCAGGGTACCAAGGCCAATAAAGAGCTCCATAAGTTGGTGCACCCCAAAACTATAGGTTTTATGCTTTGCATGCTCGATAGGAAGTAGATGAGATTTCAGATGCAGTAACTGGTATGTTAAAAGTCTTTAATTTTGATGCTTATACTTTACTTGACCCAGGTGTAAATTTATCTTTTATGACTCCTCTTTTGATTGTTTAGTTTGGTTTGAGTCCTGAAATCTTAAAGGAGCCTTTCTTACACTATACTCCTATAGGTAAGTCCGTTATTGCCCAAAGAGTCTATCGAGGTTATCCTGTCTCTGTCTTGCATAAATTCCTTTTCTGTGATCTTGTGGAACTTGAGATGTTTGATTTTGATATTCTTATCAAGATGGATTGGTTGCATGCTTCTTATGCATCCATTGACTATAGGACCCTCAAGGTCAGGTTTCAGTTTTTGAATGAACCTATTCTTCAGTGGAAGGGTAGTGATTCTACTTTTTAAGGCCAATTTATTTCCAATCTCAAAGCACAGAAAATAATTTCTAAAGGATGCATCTATCATATTGTGAGGGTTAGAGGTGTGGAGTATAAGTCACCTACTCTTAAGTTGGTTCTAGTGGTTAATATGTTTTTGGATGTTTTTCCCAAAGATTTGCCCAGTATTTGTCCCTAAAGAGAAGTGGACTTTAGCATAGACATCCTTCTGGATACTCCGCCTATTTCCGTTCCTCCTTATCGTATAGCGCCGATTGAACTAAAGGAGTTCAAGGATCAGTTAAAGGATAAATTAGCGAAAGGCTTTAATAGGTTAAGTATATCACTATGGGGTGCTCAAGTGTTATTCTTGAGAAAGAAATACGGGCCATGATGTTGCCCAAGCTACACCTCCTTTTTGAAGGTTTAAGCTATCGTTGTCAAGATATATAACCTAACCAATGCTAGGGTCAAATCCCACAAGGAATATGGTCAGAATCAGACTAATTGCAGGCAAGTCAAATGAATTAATCTACTTATCTCCTGAAGGAGGGGTTGTAATTGCAAGAAAATAAACCTAAACTAGAAGCATATGTTGTGAAACCAATGAAAGAAGCAACTAGGGTATCATGTCTCCCATGAATTCCTAACTCAGTATCACCAAATAATCGTAATATTTTCTAGTGTGTAGTATGTAGAACGGTAATTTAACTTTACCAAACCCTTTAAGCCAGACAAGTTGTAAATTTCACAGTGTGATTTGATCCATCCCTGTAGTGTGACATTACTAACCCATACCTATTGTTCCAGTACAACCTCCCCTTGATTCAGTTCGGTTGATTAGATGAGAGAGATCACATCAAACTTGTTAATGCATCTATTTTCCTATTTATCACTACCTTGATCAAGTCAATAAGAATTAGGTAGGTTTTAAAGCTGGCTACCATTAAAAAGCAATCAAAATAAAGAGAATTAATTAATACATGCATGCACACTTTCCAAGAATTATGGATTATCC
>JAOTQJ010140697.1:0-13986 GCA_025642045.1 Solanum sejunctum
TAGATTTTCCTAAGTGAAAGGCTCCACCCACCAAGCCATCCATAGAAGAATCACCAATACTAGATTGAGGGCCCTTCTAGCACATCTAAGATATGCATTCTTAGGAGCCAACAACACTTTGCCAATTATATTTGCTATAGATTTCAATGATGAGCAGGTGAGCGCCTTCGTCATGGTGCTCAAATAGTTAGAGAAGGCCACAATATAGATGATTGTAGATATAATTGCTAGCCCTCTGGGATATGTACACACAAAATACAATTTGTCAAAGACTATAAGCCAAGTATTGAGTATCAAAGGCGTCTCACCCCCCCTATGCAAGCAGTTGTACACAAGGTCATTATCAAATGGTTGGATGCAGGAGTGATCTATTCGATTACTGACAGTGAATGAATGAGTCTAGTTCAACGCATTCGAAAGAAAGGTGATATCAATGTTGTACAAAATACCAACAATGAGTTGATCCTGAAGCGACTAGTCACTAGTTGGAGGGTTTCCATAGATTATAGAAAACTCAATATGTCAATCGAAAAACACCATTTCCCTATGCCATTTATGGACTAGATGTTGGATTGACTAGTAAGATAGGGTTAGTATTGCTTCCATGATGGATATTTAGGCTATAATTAGATCATACTCACTCCAGACAATCAGGAGAAAATGATGTTCCCATGCCCCTACAACACCTTCTCATTTAAGAGGATGTCATTTGAATTATATAACCCCAGTGACATTCCAGAGACGCATAATGTCTGTCTTCTCAAACATGGTGGAGGATAATATTGAAGTCTTCATGGATGACATTAGTATGGTTGGGGACACATTTGAAAACTTCTTGAAGCATTTGCATGCTGTGTTGCATAGTTATGAGGAACGCCATCTGTTGCTAAATTGGGAAAACTGTCACTTCATAGTAAAGGAGGGCTTTATGTTGGGGCATAAGATATCTAGCAAGGGAATTAACGTTGATAGAGATACAGTGGAGGTGATCAAAAATCTTTCCCCACCCATCTCAGCTAACGGTGTAAGGAGCTTCCTAGGACATGTAGAATTCTACCGGAGTTTCATAAAAGACTACTCTAAAATTGCATACCCCTTATGCAAGTTGATTGAGAAAGATGCTAAATTGTTGTTCGACATAGCATGATCTAAAGGCTTTGAAGAATTGAAGAGGAAGTTGATTTCAGCCCCAGTCATTACAGCTCTAGTCTAGTCCAAGCCCTTTGAAATCATATGTGATACAAGTGGGGTTGTGCTAGGGGTAATATTGGGACAGCACCAGGAGAAGATACTATATCCCATATACTATGCTAGCAAAGCCCTAAATGTATCCCAAACGAATTACATTGTCACAGAGCAAGAACTACTCGCGATGGTATTTTCATTCAAGAAATACAGGTCATATCTATTAGGAGCCAAAGTGGTGGTGCACACAAACTACTCAGCACTAAGATATTTGATGGCAAAGAAATATGCAAATCCAAGGCTGATGAGATGGGTACTTCAATTGCAAGAATCTAACTTCGATGTCATCTGCAAAAAAGGGCTTGCAGATCACCTTTCTAGGTTGGAAAATGGGGCAATGGCCAAGTTTGATGATGGATTGGAGATCAATGATTTCTTTCTATATGAGAGGCCATAAGCGGTGTCCTATTACTTAGTACTATAGTTGGCTGACTATGTATACTATTTGGTAAGTGACATTTGTGCTGCCTGATCTGAACACACATCTGCATCAAAAGGTTATGTTGATGTGAGGAAGTTCTTCTAGGATGACCCATACTTATTTCGTGTATGTGCGGATATGATTATTCATCACTGTGTTCATGAGATTGATATAATTATATCCTTAAGGTATGTCACTCGTTATTGGTAGGTGGTCATCATGGTGGAGTTTGGACAACACACAAGATCTTGCAGTATAGGTATTAATGACCCACCATCCACCAGGATGCCGACGACTATGTCAAATCTTATGATAGGTGCCAAACAGAAGGTGGTGTTTCCTGCAAACATGAGCTCCCTCTAAAACAAATTATGGTGATTGGGTTATTTGATGTATGAGGGATAGATTTTATGGGATATTTTGTTATCTCACATGGAAATAGATACATATTAGTCATGGTGGATTATGCATCGGAGTGGTCCAAGGCCATAGCTCTACCCAGCAATAAGGCAAAAGTGTCACAGTATTCCTAAAGAGCAAACACCTTCTCAAGGTTCGGCACTCTTGGGAAATCATTAGTGATTGAGGCTCTCACTTCTACAATAGGATCTTCAAGGCTATTCTTGAAAAGTATAGGGTAAAACATCGGGTGGAGTCTCCTTACCATCCTAAGACAAGTGGGCCAGTCGAAGTGTCTAATAGGGACACACTATGGGTATACTAGACAACATTCAAGACACCTATAGGCATGTCTCCGTACCAACTTATCTTTGGGAAGGTGCTTCATTTATCTATGGAACTTGAGCATAAAGCAATGTGGTCGCTAAAGAAGATAAATATGGATTGAGTTGATGCAAAAAAACTCTAGGTTAATCCAACTCAATAAGCATAATGAGTTTCACATGAAGGCGTATGAGAGATAAGCCTTGTACAAACAAAGAATGAAGCTGCAACATGATCATCGCATAGAGAATCATCAGTTCGCACCAGGGGACTTGGTGCTACTCTACAATTCAACGTTAAAGTTGTTCCGTGGGAAATTCAAATCTAGATGGTTGGGACCATTTCGAGTAGCACGTGTCTTTGATCATAGGGCTATTGGGTTAGAGAGAAGAAGTAGAGGAAATTTTAAGGTAAATGGCCAAAGAGTCAAGTTATATGTTGGAAACATAGAAGACATGAAAATGCTGGAAGACTAGGATCTTGAGAACATCTGAGTACTTGAGCTATCTAAGTCATATGGCAATAATAACTCAAATGTTGCTTGGGAGGCAACCCAATGTGGATACTTGCGTTTAGGCACTCAAATATAATTTTTCATCCGTTATACCTTTTTTCTATTTGATTGCATGCATTAGGGACAATGTACACCTTTTTTAATGTCTTGTAGGTAGTTATGGGCCTCAGTAAAGTCTGACCAGCTTGGGTCCATAACTACCACATTTATTAATCTTGGAGTTTTCTTTCCTATTGTCATGACCCAAACCTAGGGCCTATATATGACATGGCGAATGGAAAGCCCGAAGGCAACCCAAATAAGCCACTTAGCATATCTTGTTTTACATCCTTGGTTTCATGGAAAAAATAAAAGATAAATAAGCACATCAAAAATAATTTTAAGAGAAGCGAGGGTTTGGACTCACCCTATGGGAATGTTTTAGGGAAGAGGATAAACATGAATCACATAGCAAATAAGACTAAGGGGGGAGGGGAAAGTATGACTCACGCTGTGGGGGCAATAGGAACTTGGGACTTTCATCACTTTCTATAATAATCAATAACATCAAATAGCATCACATAAGGGATATGGTCTAAGGGATAAGTCTCGATAAAATCTAAAATTCAAATTATAGGTACATAACATAGTATCCAACAACACTTTTAAGCACGAATAGGATGAAGGCTAAGACATGTTCAAGGCTCACCCTCAAACTAGTAAGTAAAGTGGGATAAAGTCTCATCATAAGTAAGATAGAAATTGGATATTGTCCCCAAACTAAAGGACTCACCAACTCTCTTCTTTCAATGATCCAAAGCGATCCAGATGGAGGATATCATAGTAATTGAAATGCATAAACACAATCAAATACATAAACTCAATATGTCATGTATCATCAATTCTTAAGGTCAAACACACTTTGAGGTAATCACACTTGCATAACTCATAAAAAGCATAATAAAGTGGCATGAGTAGCTCATCCATATACCTTATACTAAAGAAGGAGGAATATTGTGTAGGTCATAATAACAAAGAACCATCACAAATCATCATAAGAGAATATCTTGGGAACATGAGGGGGACATGACCATATGTAAGGACAATGATGGATAAAGAATGACATATACCGTAAAGCTTTGGGGATTTCATAAAAGATAGTGAAAAATACAAGGTGTTATACATAACTAAAGTATTAATATTTTCGGGTGAAAAGTACATCACTTTATATTAAAGACTATTTTATTAAGCAACAAACATTAGCAATTATAATAGAGAATACCTTACACACTTGTAGAGATTATCAAGTACCTTTAGCAGAAAATACCATTTGAATTTGTGAATTAATGAATCATAGGAACTTTAAATCACCTTTGGACATACCAAAAAGGAACTATTTAATCATCATATGAGGGACAACTTAGAACCATAAGAAGAACTTGAACATGTGTGAGAGCTACCTTTAACAAACATAAAACATGTGAGCTAAGACATGGAGTCCCGATGTTTTCCCTACACCGGAGAAAAGGGGGAAGTCACTTCCAAAGGCAAACTCCTAAGATGCCAACGTGGATCCACAAAAGCTTTTTTTCAAGGAACCTCTACAATCAGTTGGTTTAGAAATCAACCTCTACTAGTGGGTGATTCCTATTTCTAATGATGACACGTAGTTATGGGACAACAGGATTCTACTATTGGTCTTATGCCTCTACTAATGGGGAGCTTACGCATCCATCGCAAGGTCCACTCAGTCCAAGTAAATACTTACGAAATAATCATAGGGACGAATTATGAAATTCATTAGTGGAAAGGTATTCTACTAACCCATCCCATAAGCCTTGTAAAATAATTGAGGAGAATTCTACTAACCTATCCCAAAAACATTTAGAACATCAATAGTCATCATAATGACAACTCCTATATCTTAGATAAGCCTCTACTATTGGCTACCATCATAATCTTGGCTAAGCCTTTACTATCGGCTAGCATCAACATCATCCCTCTACTAAAAAATTATTATTTTATTTTCCTCTACTAATGGGTCATCATTTCATAAGTCAATAATAAACAAAGAATCTCACATAAGGCTTCCTTTATTAGTATTTGGACATCATACTTCAAGATATATAATGAAGATCATCAATTTAAATCATTCTCAAATAACCCATAACAATCGTACAGATCATCTTTCAAAACATGAACATGGGAACATAAAATTCATCTCATACAATCCTCCACTACATAACATCTCATGGTATCACAACATTATAGCTTTGGATATCATAAAATAGTTCTCATAAAATCAGATTATAATATCAAATAAAGGATTTCATATCATTCATGAAACGCAACAAAAATATTCCTCAGAAATGCCCATAATCATAATTTTTATATATGTCAAAATTCATGGGTGATATCGAAAATCTGACTTCATGTCTTTATCAGGGGAAAATTGAGTGATCAATGGGTATAACCCTGATGTTAGAGGACCCATTGTGAAATTTCATTTTCACCAACTTTTCAATTTCCAATGTGCATCTGCGTTGGCTCCACAAGGCAGACCTATCATCGAGCAGTGTTGTGACTTTCTTATTTTTCTTGTTTCAGACTAAGGTATTAGGGTCTTGGTCTCATGCCCTCTTATGTATAAAAACATTTATACTTAGCCATTTTCAACTCTATATCACTCAAAAACAGTCTATAAACCCTCTCTAACACTTAACCAAATATTTTATCCAAATTCAAGTGTCCCAAGCTTAATTTTGGATCTCAAGAACTTCATTCAAGCTGCATGTTCTTATTCAAGACTACATCAAGGAAATCCCTAAATTTAAGGTATATGGATTTCAACAATTGGGTCCTTTGACCCATGGTGCTAAACCTTCCTTTTTATGAGACTTGCATGTTTTCAACATGTATTACTTATGGGTATTACTTATTATGAATTATGATTACAAATTATGATTAGGTTTTATGAAATTTTGATTAGAAATAGATGTCTACCTATTTCAAGATTATACTACGAGATGGTTTGTCTATTGTAACTATGTATGCTTTGGGCTATGAAACTATAATCTATTATTAGGTTTGATAAGGGATTCTCAGATATCTTGCGTGAGGGTTTTATTAGGTGTTAGTGGGTTGATTTACAATAAGTTTTATAGCATGATTTCACTCTTGAATTACATGAGTTTGAACTATAATTACATACCGACCAAGTATTTGATAAAATATCTTGTTAAGGACTCTTGATTTATTTATTGTCTATTGCAGAGCTTATGAGTTAAGTGACTCTATGATGATGAAGGGATTGTATATATGTATTCAATTCATGAAAAGTATCTATAGTGTTGCAAGTTGACTATATCTTATTTAGGGGGTGATATGCCTCAACCACTTTGATGGGGGTGATATACACATCTACCGTGTTGAGGGATCTATACCTTGGCCACTTTAATGGGGGTGCTATGCCCATCTACCATGTTGAGGGTTTTAGACCTTGGCAACTTTGATCAGGGGTGTTATGCCTATCTACAACATTGAGTGGTATATATCTTGGCCACTTTGATAGGGGGTATTATGCCAATCTACCATGTTGAGGGGTATATTCCTTGACCACTATGATGGGGGTTGATATGCCCATCTACAAATTGAGGGGTAGACACCTCGATCACCTTCTAAGGGGGTGATAAGCCTTGGATTCCAAGTACTATTTTTCTTGGTCTATGATGATGGTCTCTTCCTACATATATAATCTATGTTCTCAAGTTATATGTTTCACAAGCATATTTTATTCAAGCATTGATCATGCATGCCATGTTGTTAATATACCTATCCCTTGCATATGATTATGCATTTTGACTGTATTGCCTATCCCTTGTTGCAATGCATCCCACATACTTAATACATTCAAATGTACTAACTCTTACTCTATGCCTACATGACGTTACCATGTAGGAACTGAAGCACCTCTTGACCATCCTTCACATGGCTAGTTTTGGCATCTTGAAGACAAGCTTTTGGTGAGTCCTCAAGTTTGGGACACTAGCTATGCTACTCTTACTTACACTATTTCTTTAAGTTGATCTTCGATACTATGAGGGTGAGCCCAAAACGTTTCTTGTCCCCCACCCAATCGATGTTTAGAGGTTATGTTGGAATAATTGATAGATCTATGCTTTGAGCTTTGACTCCTATATGCCATGTCACATTGAGGCCCTAACTTGATAATCTGATGTTCATGATCCAGTAAGAAAGTGGTCATTGTCATCAATTAACCTAACTGAAAGTTATGGTCGAATCCATAGAGAATACAAGGCTTGGCTGGAAGACTTCACTACTAATCATTGCAAGTATCAACAACTAAAATCTCTAAATGGTAGGGGGGTTTGTGATTCAAAAACAAAATAAAATAAACACTAACTATAATGCAAGGAAACACTCAATTTTGGGGATAACTTGACAAATGTGTTCCCCATAGTTCCTCGACTAGATTACCCTAAATAACATAATTATAATTGGTGATTTGCATGCAGGATGATAACTTAGGTTCTTCTATCCCTCTTGTGAAGGTGAAGGTCGAATTTCACCATGGCGCTTAGTTGGCAGCCATGGCATGTCAACTAACTATTACCTATTGTCCCAATCAACCTCCCCTTGGTCAGGCTTAGTTGATTAGACGAGAACGCATTGATTGAATTCAATCATCTACTTCTTTTTTACTATTCAACACTACATGGTCTGCTTTAGTGTTGGCCACCACCAAACAACAATAATAATGAAAGAAAATAGATGATACATGTAAAACTCCAATCATCAAAATGCAAGAAACCTAGGTCATCTTTAGTCAACTGCCCATGGTTCCCACAACCCCAAGTTATGGGTGCTTAGCTACTCATAGCTAAGGCAAAACCCACAAAAGTGCAAATAATAGACATAGTTGAGAGTTTTACCAATACAATGAAAAGTGAAGACACCACAAGTTCCAGACCCAGTAGCTTAATAGATATCCAAAGTGTATAGCATAAGATTTGTAATCCCCAAAATGGGTTTTCTAAGACAATATAATAAACTAAGGTGAAACTCTAAAATATTCTTGAGAGAATATTCAAGAGCAATTTTCTAAGTCTACAAGATGTCTCCTATCTGTCTCCTCTATGTTTCCCTTTCAAATCAAAACCTAACTTAAAGTATTTATAGTGTGTACAAATAAACCCTAAAAATTATGTAGAAAAGACAACTTGCAGCTGGTATACCTCATAGATACGGCTCGTAGGGTGACCAATGAGTCTTAATTAGGGTCCCGTATCAAGTTCTTGGCATCTTGGTCTTAACTAGTATGACCCACTGGTACGAGTTGTTGCTTAGGCTAGGAGTGGTATGTTCATCTCGTAGTCTTTGTCTTTAATTTTTGATCTAACATTTTGGCTTTCTGATTCTTGCTATGAGTCCACCTATATGAGTTGTAGTGTGTCTCATGACTAGTAGGATGTCCTCGTAGGAGCGACCATTACTTAGCCAATTTCTAATTTTTGGTCTCTATTTCTTGCTATGACCACCTTACGACTTATAGCTTGAGCAACAACTCATAGGTGGGCTCGTATGGCCTATGCTTTAGCAAAATCTGCAATTTTTCTTCAAAATCATGTCAATCTAACATTTCTACAAAACCAACACAAAAATACATCAAAACTATAAAAGGTCTCCTTAAGAATTCACAAAATCCCTTGTTTCAGGTACCAAATGTGTTGTATTTTTGCAGTATATCAACACGCTTAACTTACAATTGTTGTTCGTCCTCAAGCGACAACTCAATCTACATAGACAAAGTGAAATACATAGGAACTATACTAATGGCATATACATCAACTTCTCTGATTTAGGTACACCACTACCACTTGCAAAATAGGATTTTAGAGTTGCTAAGCAAAACAAGAACACAATGACATACCTAGCAATCTGACTATGATAAGTTGTGGAGCATTAATCGTCCATAATCACTGGTTTAGTCATATGATACTCAAGTAGTGCAAATGCCCTCACTAGAAAGAAGTCCCTTATACTAACTCAAAAACATTTTGAATTCAGGGACTGAGGAAACATTCTCACTTTCACAATTAAAGTTCATGCACAATGACTAACACCATAAGCTTGCCCCTATACTCATCTTTTGGCTTGGTGACAAAGTGGATTTGTTTCACTTTAGTACTTAAGATCTTGTAACATAGGTTCAGGGTGCTTTGGTATGGTATTTTGGGCACGTAATGACTAAAAGCTATCCTTAGACCATGTTTACTAACACTTTTTGCTTCCATAATCCAACCCCTTTTAATCAATCCACCCTTATTCTCCTGTTTTGAACTTTTCTGGAGTGCTTTATTTCTCTTTTTCAGCTGTACCACTATTTCAAACTCGTTTTTACTACTTTTTCTCAACTCAAGGGACTTTTATTTTCTCTTTCTTCACTTGGTTCATGCTTTTACATTTCATTCTTGATTTCCCAATTAACCACCTTATTATTATTACTTTACCCCAATAATGGCCACTCTCAACTTAGGCTTTTAGCCTCAACTGAAGTATACAATATCTATGCCTCAAACCAGGTCCACCAAATGCAACCACCCTCAGCTTAGGCCTTTCACCTCAATCAAGGTTTAAATGTTCAAGTATAGACCAGGGCCAATATCAAGGTATTTCATTAAATAAAGTTAATTCAACAGAGTGTCAAGAAAGAATGAGTACATGAGAAGTTGGAAAATTTGGAACAAGGGATTCACTCACTTATTTTGTGGGTCATTTTGGCTAAATGTGGTTTCACTCAAAGAACCAGGACCTAAGATCCTTTCCATATCCACCACATCACCCAAACCAATCTTAGAGTAATAAGGCATGTTCTTGGTCCATACAAGATGCATTAATGCAGTAAAATAAGCTCACAACACACATAGTATTGCATCCACAATCAAGTATGGACTCAAAGGTCATCCTTTTAGTATTAGATTACCTTCACAATATCAGAACAAACATTTCTACATACTAAAAAATGCATGAATGCATCAACAACCACAATCCAAAACTTTTTGAGTGTACCTAATTTTTACCAAAAACTTAAAGAACAGTTAAGAACTAGATATATGTCAACACATAACATTACTATGCATTTACAAATTATCTACACTTCCTAAAATATGCTGGTTCAATAGAAAATTAAATATTTACAAGGAAAAAGAAACACCGCAATAAAATCTTAGGACCAAAAATAGGGGAAGTTATGGATTTGAGGCTACTAAGACTTCACCTTAATCCATAACTTCCAACACCCCACCAAAATATTATACTTTGTTCTCAAAGTAAAATTACAAAGAAAAGGTGCAAGGGGTGTACCTTGGGTTGCCTCCCAGGAAGCACCTTATTTATTGTTGTGGCACGACAGAAAGCTTTTGTGTTCATGCCTCTTCAAGGTCCTTATCTTCCACTGTTTTGATTTCTTCTATGTCACCTATATATATTTTGACCATTTGTCCATTGACTTTTAAGGTTTTTCCATCCTTGATTTCTAGCTCGATGGCTCCATGACTAAATACACACATTACCCTGAAAGGCCCCATCCCCTTAGATCGGAGTTTTCCAAGAGACTACCTCAACATGGAGTTGTCAAGTAGTACTATGTCTCCCTGAACAAATTGGCGATCTTCAATCTATGATCATGCAGAACTTTCTTTTGTTGCTTATACAAGGCGGAGCTCTCATATGCACGCAGTCTAAACTCATCAAGCTCATTCAACTACATCAACCTAGAAATTACAGCTTCATGCCAATCTAGATTCAGCTTCTTTAATGCCCATAGTGCCTTGTGCTCAAGTTTGATTGGTAGGTGATAGGCCTTCCTAAACACCAATTTATAAGGGGACATTCTGATGGGAGTCTGAAAGCCATCTGGTAGGCCCATGAAGCATTATCTTGACCAATCGGTGTAGTTCACATTTAGCATTTTGGATAAGATTTGCTTTATTTCCCTATCCAATACTTCCACTTTGTCCACTAGTTTGGGGATGGTATGAGGTTGTCACTCAGTGTTTCACACCATATCTTTCAAGGAGAGGTTTGAATAGTTGGTTACAAAAATGAGAGACTACATCACTGATAATAGCTCGCGGTGTACCAAACATGGAAAAATATTTTTCGGAGAAACTTGGTAACACTCTCACCTTAATTGTTTGGTAAAGCTATGCCTCCACCCATTTGGAGACATAATCAACTGTGACAAGGATGAATTTATTACCGTGAGAGCTGATAAAAAGTCTAATAAAATAAATGCCCCAAATATTGAATAGTTCTATGACCAAAATAGGAATTATAGGAAGTTCGTGCCTTTACGAAACTCCACCCTTCCTTTGAAAATGGTCACAAAAATTAACATAATCATGGGCGTCTTGATGTAGGGCAACTAGTATCCACATTACAACACTTTATAAGCAGTTCGAGCTCCACTATGATGACCACCAACCATCGAAGAGTGATATGCTTCAAGAATGCTCACCATCTCTATCTCCGGAACACATCTACGGATGACCCCAACTGCACAAATGTGAAACAAATATGGCTCATCCTAGAAGAACTTCTTTACATCATGCATAAACTTGTGACATTGTTGGATGTTCAAATCAGGAGGCACTATATCACTCATCAAATAGTTAGCATAATTGGCAAACCAAGGTACAAGGTAATGTGATGCTGCTAGACCTCTTTCATCAGGGAATGAGACATTTGTGTAAAGCCCATCATCAAACTTCATCATAGTCTCATCTTTCAATATAGAAAGGTGATTGGCAATCTGATTTTCCAACCCTTTTTAATCAATCACATCAAAATTGAATTCCTGCAAGAGAAGTACCCATCTAATAAATCTTAGATTTACATTCTTCTTTGCCATCAAATATTTGAGTGTCGCATGGTCTTTATGCACAATCACTTTAGCTCCAATGAGTATGAATGGAATTTTTCAAATGCAAACACCAATGCAAGCAATTCTTGTTCGGTCACAGTGTAATTCTTCTGGGCCACATTCAGTGCTTTACTAGCATAATAGATTGGATATAGGACTCTCTCTCTTTGTTACCGCAACACCACACCGAGTGCAGCCATAATCGTATCACATATTAGTTGAAAAGGTTGTGACCAATCTGGAGCGACAATAATGGATGTTGTGGTCAGCCTTCTTTTCAATTCTTTGAAGGCATGCATGCATGCATCATCAAATACAAACTTTGCATCTTTTTCTAACAACTTATTCAAGGTATGTGAGATTTTGGAGAAATCATTTATTAAGTGGCGGTAGAATCCGGCATGGCCTAGAAAACTTTGGATACCTTTTACCAAAATTGGTGGTGGTAATTATTCTATCACCTCGACTTTTGCTTTATCCATCTCAATTCCCTTGCTTGAAATTCTATAACCAAGTACAATGCCCTTTTTATCATAAAATGGCATTTCTCCAAATTTAGCACGAAGTGACTCTCAACACATCTCTGTAACACATCTGCAAATATAAAAGGCATTCTTTAAAAGACTGGCCAATGACACTAAAGTCATCTATGAACACCTCAATAGTACTTTAAACCATGTCTGAGAAGATAGACATCATGACTCTTTGAAATATGGCTAGAGCATTACAAAGTCCAAATAGCGTTCTCTTAAATGCAACGGTACTATAGAGGCATGTGAATGTGTCTTCTCTTGATCCTTAGGCATAATAATAATTTGATTGTAGACGGAATACCCATCAAGGTAATAATACCATCCCTTTTCTCCTAGTCTATTAAGCATCTGATCCCTAAAGGGCATAGGAAAATGATCCTTCTCAGTAGAAGCATTTAATTTTCTATAATTCCTACACACTCTCCATCTGGTAACTCGTCTCATGGGGATCTACTCATTCTTTGCGTTAGTCACCAGTGTGATACCTCCCTTCTTTGGAATGTACTGCACTAGACTCATACACTCACTATCAGCAATTTTGTAGACTAGTTCTGTATCTAGCCACTTGATGATTCATATTGGAGGGCTTAACCACCTTTGATGCTTAATTCTATGTTTATAATCCTTGACTAGCTGAATCTTATTAGTGCATATCCCGGGGGTATTCCAATGATGTCTGCAATTGTCCGCCCAATAGCTCCCTTGCTTGAGTACTGAGACTAGGGATTTTGTTTGGGCTTAACTTGAATCCACTGCATTGTTAACAAGTAATGCACTATTCTCTCCCAAGTATGCATAATTCAGATGTGATAGTAATGCCTTTAACTTTAACTCTGGTGGAAATTCTACAGAGGGCTTTGTAAGTGGCGTCTGCCTATTGCATAAGTCTAACTCCAACCTTGCATGTCACATCTGGCCAAATAACACCCCAAGAGCATTTACTATTCCTCATAATCAAGGACATTGTCGCCATCAAAGTTCGTCAACACGGCTGCCAAAGGATCAACCCTAAGGGCTTTCTAAGTGACGTCTCCCTATTGTATAAGTCTAACTCAAGCCTTGCCTATCACCTCTGTCCAAATGACACCCCAAGAGCATTTGTTGTTTCCTCATAATTAGGGATGTTGTCACCATTGAAGTTCATCAACATGGCTGCCATTGGATCAACCTTGAGCTTTAATTCTAGCGGGATCACTACTTCATCATCCTAATCTATTGAAATCATTGAGATGACTTGGAACTCAGAACTCTTCTTGTCCTACTAACCGACTTGAAACACCACTGGTTCTTCACCAAACTTAAAAGTGAGTAGACTTTTCTCCATATCTACTAATGCTTAATCTGTGGCTAAAAAAGGTCTTCCCAAAATGATCGAAGCTATAGATCAACCTCACAGTCAAGTATACCAAAATTTACGAGAAATATTAATTTGTCTACCTTTACCAACACATTATACATGATCCCCATAGTCTTCTTGGTTGTTCTATCCGCCGTCAACAACCATAACTTTATAGGAACAAAGATCCCCAAACTGAGCTTTTTGAATATAACAAGAGGCGTTAAGTTAATGCTAGCCCCCAAATCACATAGTGCTTTAGAAAACACAAGTTCTCTTACAGTGCACGGT
>JAOTQJ010140697.1:14086-38191 GCA_025642045.1 Solanum sejunctum
CAAGAGGCGTTAAGTTAATGCTAGCCCCCAAATCACATAGTGCTTTAGAAAACACAAGTTCTCTTACAGTGCACGGTATGGTGAATGCATCCGAGTGTTCATGCTTTTGTACTAATGACTTTGTAGTGATAGCACTACAATATTGAATATTTTTGGAGAGGTCTTAGCATACTTTTAGCTTCTTCATGACTAGGCATTTAATCGATTTAGCATGTCCCGACATCCTCTCAAGGGCTTCTATTAAAGGGATATTGACTGAGATCTTTGTAAGCATTGCCAAGAACTGTTCAAACTTATCTTGCTCCTTTCTCTTCCCAAGCCTTTGAGTGAAAGAAAAAGGGGGCCTCAGAAAGGTTTTATACTTCTTGGGTTGTCTTCTATGTTGCATACTTAGGTTCTCACATTCGTTTTCTTCTGGCAGTTCCTATTTTTCACCTTTTGGATAAAGGGGTTCACAACACCTTTGCCACTCCGAGTCATCACCACCATGCAATGCCATTCATTTTTAGGGTTTTGAACCATATTGCTTAGCAATATACCCATTTGGCATTGTTTCAATTATGAAAAAACTTGTCAAATTATTGTTCAAGTTGCTTAATCACCACTGAGCTAGAATCTATTTTTTGGTAAATACTTGAAATATCAATTTTTATTCCCTTTAATGTATCTTCTTGGTGGCTAGCTCACTTCAATAACTTTTTAAACATTTCTTCAATCCTGGTGTTGCTTGATCCAGTATCACGGTTGTGAGGTGGAACATAAGAACCATTCCTGTAGCCCTATCTTCTTCCCCACTCGACATCTTGCACTCTGTCTCTCATAGTATCCACCATGGTTATCTCTATACATCCCATCACGGTTGAAGTTCCGATCTTGATTCTCGGACACTTGCCTCCAATAGCCTTAATTAGACCCTTGGGGTTTTTCTAGAACCCCGACACTTGATTGCTTACAAAACATGAATCCTCATCAAAGAATGGATCATCGTAGGTAGGAGCCTTCAGAGGTTGGGCATAAAACCTAGTATACCTTGTAAATAAAATCCAACAACCAAAACAACAGTAAAGTACATGAGACTCTAGAAATCAATACTAGAACTAACTAGTAGTGAAATCAAATCAAAACCTAGTTGTATTCCCTGGCAATGGCACCATAATTTTTGACCTGACAATCTGATGTTCATGCTCTAATAGGAAAGTTCTTAGCAATTAACCTAAATGAAGGTTAGGGTTGAATCTACACGGAATACAGAGCTTGACTACAAGACTTCCCTACTAATCATTTCAAGCATCAATAACTAAATCTCTAAACAGGGGGGGGGTTGTGATTCAAAAATAAAATAAAATAGACATTAATTATAATGTGAGTAAATACTCAATTTTGGGGACAACTTGGGAATTATGTTCCCCATAGTTAATCAACTTGATTACCCTAGATAACATAACTACAACTAGAAATTTACATTCAGGATGGTAACTTAGGTTCTTCCGGACCTTTTAGGATGATAAGATCGAATTTCAGCATGGCGCTTGGTCGGCAACCATAGCGTGCCAACTAGCCATTACCTATTGTCCCAGTCAACCTCCCAATGGTCAGGCTTGGTATTAAAAGAGAACACATTGCTCAAATTCTATCATCTACTTCTTTTTTCTTATTCACTCCTACATTGCTCGGGATCATGGTAGTAGGCAGGGTTTGGTGTTTTCCACCACAAAAAAATCATAACGAAAAAAGGAAATAGAAGATACATGTAAAATCCCAATCATCAAAATGCAAGAAACCTAGGTCATCTCAAGTCAACTACCCATGGTTCCCACAACACCAAGTTGTGGGTGATTAGCTACTCTACAAGAATGCAAAACACACAAAAATCCAAATAATAGACATAGGTGAGAGTTTTACCAACACAATGAAAAGTGAAGACACCATAAGTTGCAAACCCAGCCGCTTGATAGATTTCCAAAGTGTATAGCACAAGATTTGCAATCCCCAAAATGGATTCTCCTAGAGATATAATAAACTAAGGTGAAATCCTAAAATATTCTTTATATAATATTCCAGAGAAATTTTATAAGCCTACAAGATATCTCTTATCAATCTTCTCTATGTCTTCCTTTCAAATGAAAACCTAACTTAAAGTATTTATAGTGTGTACAAATAGACCCTAAAAATTATGTAGAAAAGACAACTGGCATCTAGCATACCTCACAGAGTGACCTATGAGTCTCAGGGTCTTATATCAGGTTCTTAGCATCTTGGACTCAACTGGTACAACTCAATGGTACAAGTCATTGCTCGGGCTACAACCTATATGTTTGTCTCGTAGTCTTGGACTTCAATTTTTGGACCAATATTTTGGCTCTTTGACTCATGCTCTGAGTCTAACTATACTAGTCATAGTGTGTCTCACGACTCATAGGATTTCCTCGTAGGAGCGACCTGCACTTTGCAGATTTTTAATTTTTTTTCACTGTTTCTTACTACGGCACACCCTGCAACTCGTAGGTGGGCTTGTATGGCTAATTCTTCAGGAAAATCTACAACCTTTCCTCAAAATCATACCAACCTAACTTTTTTTGCAAAACCAACAAAAAAATATATCAAAACTATAAAAAGTCACTTTAAAAACTCATAAAATCCCTTATTTCAAGCACTAAATGTGTTGTAGTTTAAAAGCACATTAGGCCCTAGGCTTTGGTTGTGAAAAACATTGTATCATAGCACTAGGTTATTAATGGTCCTCAGAATCCAACACATCGGGTCAATTAGAGTCTGATTCATAGTTGTGAAGAGCACCACAACTATGAATAAGAGGCTATGAGACATTTTAAGAAATGTTTACCTTCTTGATGATCTATGTCGTGCTATAAATATTAAAGTAAGTTTTTATCCTAAAGAATGTTCTTTTCTATTCCAGATTATGCCAATCCCTAGAGGAAAAAGAGCTCGTACACCTAAGGAACAACCAACTCCTTCCGCTCCTCAAGCTCTCCTATGGAAGAGTATCTTATGAAGAGTTTTGGGATGCTATTATCATGTTGGCACATTCTATGGCCAACCAAATCAGTCATGGGCCTAAGCCTCTCATTCTCCTACTCCGGCCTCAAGGATGAGGGATTTTACTAGAATGAATCCACCGAAGTTCCATGGGTCCAAGGTGGACGAAGATCTACAAGAATTCATTAATGAGATGTACAAGGTGTTTTCCATTGAGGGAGTTAACTCGGAGGAGAAGGCAAAGTTGGTAGCCTTCTAACTCAAGGGAGTGGATCAAATTTGGTTCATCCAGTGGAAGATAGAGAAGGGGAACAATAATGTCATCCTTTTGGAAGAGTTTAATGCAGTATTTATCGACCGGTTCTTTCCTATAGTGTAAAGAGAGGCCAAAATGATGGAATTTATGAACCTCAAAAAAGGGTCCATGAGTGTGAGGGAGTATGACCTCAAGTTCAACTAACTTTCCAAGTATACTCCATAATTTGTGGCCAAACCGAGGTCTAGGATGAACAAGTTTGTGTCGGGTGTGTCTGACTTGATTAATGAGGAATGCCGAACCATAATGTTGGAAAGTGATATGGATTTGTCTCGCCTCATGACATATATTGAACAATTGGAGGGGAAAAAGCTTAGAAAAAGGAGAAGTGTTGAAGCTAAGATGTTCCATTTTGAAGGTAGATTCCAAAGTCCTAAGGGCTTTTGGTTTCATCAAGGACAAGGATCTCCCATTGCTCCTAATAGAAGTTTTGCTAATGACAACCCAAGGGTCCAAGGTAGTACTATTGTGGTGTCAAATACTATGTTCTCGAGATGAGATGAGGTAGAAGCCATAATGGATCATGTTTGAAGGACACTAATGGTTGTTATAGTTGTGGTGAAGTAGGTTATAAGGTGACAGATTGTTCTTGTAATCGTAGCAAGGGTAGAGATGGTCGTCCACAAGTCCAAGGTACAAGTGTTTCTCTAAGGGGAGAGAAGGCCAACAAGGAGGTGCCCCAAGAAAAACCAATTCTATGCTCTCCAAGGGAAATAAAGGGTAGATGAGGTGCTCAATGTCATTATCGGTATGTTAAAAGTTTTTTATTTTGATGTGTATGCTTTGATAGACTCGGGTGCCTCTCTTTCTATACTACTCCTTTTGTTGCCAAAAAGATCCATGTTATTATGTGAGCCTTATGAAATGGCTATTCCCTTGGTGCATCCATTATTGCTAGAAGGGTCTATAGAAATTGTCTTGTTTTCATTTTGCATAAAATCTTGTCTTGTGATTTTATTGAATTAGATATGGTGAATTTTGATGTCATTCATGGGATGGATTAGTTGCATGCATATTATGCTTCTATTTATTGTAGAACATATAGGGCCAAATTCTAATTCCATAATGAACACGTTCTTGAGTGGGAGAGTCATGATGTGGTTGTCAAGGATAGATTCTTTTCTTGCATTAAAGTCCAAAAGTTGATTTCTAAGGTGTGTCACTATCATCTTGTTAGGGTTAGGGATGTTGAGTCCAAAGTTCTTCCTATAGAGTCGATTTTGGCAGTTTTTCTTAATGAGCTTCTCGATGTTCTTCCAAAAAATAAAATAGATTTTGGTATAGACTTCCTTCCTGATACTCACCCCATTTCTGTTCCCCTTTATTGTATGGCCCCAATGGAATCTAAGAAGTTGAAAGCATAATTGAGAGATTTGTTGGAAAAAGATTTTACAAGGCCTAGTCAATCACCTTAGGGTTCACTTGTGTTGTTTAAAAATAAGAAGGATGGTTCTCTCAGGATGTTTATTGATTACCGATAACTTAATGAGGTCACCATAAAGAATAAGTACCCTCTACCAAGGATTGATGACCTTTTTGACCAACTTCAAGGGGATAATCACTTCTCTAAGATTGATCTTGTGTTCGGGTATCACCAATTGAAAGTGAGGGAGTGTGACATTCCTAAGACGACCTTCCAGACTAGATCTGGGCAGTTTGATTTTGTGATTATATCCTTTGAGTTGACTAATGCATCGGATATCTTCATGGATATTATCAATAGCGTCTTTAAACCCTACCTTGATTTGTTTGTGGTGGTTTTTATTAATGATATCTTGATCTATTCCCATAGTAAGGAGGAGCATGTGGATCCCTTCATAGTGGTGTTGCAAATCTTAAGGGATGAGAGGTTGTATGCAAAGTATGAAAGATGTGAGTTTTAGTATGAAGAGGTTGCTTTCCTAGGTCATGTGTTGTCAGGAGATGACATTAAGGTGGATCTTAAGAATAAAGAGGTAATTAAAAATTGGCCTAGACCTTTGACTCATTAGACATTAGGAGTTTCTTAGGTTTGTCGGGTTGTTAGTGGAGGTTTGTAAATGAGATCTCTTTTGTTGCTGCCCCTATGACTAAGGTGACCCAAAAGAAGGAAAAATTTGTGTGGACCGATGAATGTTACAAGAGTTTCTAAACTTTGAATTATAAGCTTGTTTCCGCTCCTATCTTGTCTCTATCCGAATGGTTGGAAGGGTTTGTTGTGTATTTTGATGCCTCAAGAATTTGTTTGGGTTATGTTTTGATGCAAAATTGTAAGGTGGTAGCTTATGCCTCTAGGAAACTTAAGGTTCATGAAAAGAATTATCCTACCCATGATCTTGAATTGGCTGCCATGGTATTTGCTTTGAAACTTTTGCATCATTATTTATATGGGGTTCATGTCGATATATCTATCAATCAGAAGAGTCTTCCATATGTGTTCACTCAAAAATATCGTAACTTGATACAAAGAAGGTGCTTACAACTTCTTAAAGATTATGATATGAGTGTGCATTATTAGCTCGGTAAAACTAATGTTGTGGTCAATGCTCTAAATAATATATTTATGGGTAGCCTAGCTCATATTAATAATGGTGGCAAAGAGGTGGATAGAGAGGTCCATCGATTGGCTAGATTGGGGGTAGGTTGTAATGATTTTATAATAGTGGTGTAGTGGTTGTTGATGGTTATGAACCTTTATTGATTTACGAGATAAAAACAAAGCAAGATCTTGACCCCGCCTTGCGCGAATTCTTGGTGAGAGATGGTATGGTGGAGGTTTTCTCCAAAGGGGAAGATGGTGCCCTTTTGTACCAAGGTAGATTATGTATGCCTAACATTTATGACTTAAGGAAGTTGATTTTAGATGAGGCTTACAATTCATCCTATTCAATTCACCACGGTTCTACGACGATGTATAGAGATTTGAAAGAGTTGTATTAGTGGAGTGGAATAAAGAAAGACATTGCCAAATTTGTATCCAGATGTCACTATTGCCAATAAGTAAAAGCCGAACATCAAAGGCCTGGTATTTGATCCCAAGATATAGAGATCCTTAGTTGGAAATGGGAAGAGATTAACATGGATTTTGTGGTTGGATTGCCTAAGACTAGAAAGCATTTTGATTCCATTTGGGTTGTGGTTTAGAGAATGACAAAGTTGGCTCATTTTCTACTGGTCAAGACTACTTGTGGTGGCGAAGATTATGCTAAGTTATACATTCATGAGTTGTTTAGATAACATAGGGTGCCTTTGTCTATTATATCAGATCGTGGTGCTCAATTGACTTCTCAATTTTGTAGGTCCTTCTAAGGAAGTCTTAGTACTAAGGTTAAGCTTAGCACTACCTTTCACCCTCAAATGGATGGCCAAGTCGAAAGAACTATCCAAACTCTTAAGGATATGCTTAGAGCTTGTGTTTTGGAGTTTAAGGATAGTTGGGATGAGCATCTTTCACTCATTAAGTTTTCTTACAATAATAGTTATGATGTAAGTGTTAGTGTAGCTCCTTTTGAGGCTCTCTATGGTAGACATTGTAGATCCTCAGTTTGGTGGTTTGAGGTGAGGAGATAGCTTTGTTAGGTCTGGATTTAGTCACGAATGCCTTGGAGAAGGTGAGGCTAATAAGGTAGAGATTGATAATAGCCCAAACTAGACAAAAGTCATATTTCGATGTGAGAAGAAGGGATCTAGAATTTAAAGTTATTGATTGGGTCTATTTGAAGGTATTATCCATGAAGGGCATTTTTTGATTCGGTAAGAAGGGTAAATTGAGTCCAAGATTTATGGGTCCTTATAGAGTGTTAAGAAGGATTGGTAAGGTGGCCTATGACTTGGAGTTGTCCATTGATATCAATATGGTCCATCAGGTGTTCCATGTATCAATGTTGGAAAAGTGTGTGGGTGACCCAAATGTTATTATAACCTTAGATTTTGTGGGTGTGGTGAAAGATAATATAACTTATAAGTATCTTCCTGCAGAGATTTTGGATAGACAAGTGAAGAGGTTGAGGAACAAGGATGTAGCTTCCGTTAAGGTTCTTTAGAGAAACCACCATAGTGAAAGTCCCATATGGGAACCTAAGGCAGACATACAAAAGTAATATCAATATGTATTCCACTTTACTCAAGCCTAACGTACTAATTTAAGCTCCCTTATATGATTTCAATTCTTAAGTTTCAGCCCTTATGTCATTTGCATGCATTTGTGTCTAAATTGACAAGTTTATGGTAGATTTTAACATTCATGTTGAGGTTTTTGAAAATGATTTTAAGTGTAGTTGTTACATTCCTATTGGGATGAATTCTTCATGATTAATTCTATTATGTACATTTCTTTGACATTCGGGGATAAATGTTTCCAAGGGGAAGATATCGAAATGCCACAAAAATGTGCCTCAAAAATGCCCATAACCATAATTTTCATATATCTCAAAATTTGTACATAAAATCAAAAATTTGACTTCATATTTTTGATTAGTGGGCATAATTGAGTGAGAAATGGGTATAACCTTCATTTTAGAGGACCCGTAGGAAAATTTTATTTTTGCCAACTTTGCAATTTTCAAAGTGCATCCATGTTGGCTCCGCGACACAGACTCATTGCAGAGAAGTGTTCTAACTTTCTTATTTTCCCTATTTTAGCCTAAGACATCAGGTTCTTGGCCCCATGCACTCTTATGCATAAAAACACTATATTTAGCCATTTTTGAACTCTATATCAATCAAAAACACCCTCAAAACCCTCTCTAAGACTTAACCAAATATTTTGTCCAAATTCAAGTGTCCCAAGCTTAGTTCTGGATCTCAAGAACTTCATCTAGCTTTAAGTTCTCATTTAACACTATATCCAGGAAATCACCAAATTCAAGGTATGTGAGTTTCAACGATTGAGTCCTTTCACCCATGGCGCTCAACCATCCTTTTTATCAAACTTGCATGCTTTCAAGATGTATTACTTATTCTGAATTATAATTATAAATTATGTTGGGGTTTTATGAAATGTTGACTGAAAACACATGTCTACCTATTTCAAGCTTATACTATGAGACGATTTGTCTATTGTGATTATGAATAGTTTGATCTATGAAACTATAATTTATTTATGAGGTTTGATAAGGGATTTCAAGCTTTCTAACAAGAGGGTTTTACTAAGTGTTGGTGGGTTGATTTACAATATGTTTTCTCATGTGATTTCACTCTTGAATTACATGATTTTGAACTAGTATTACATACCCGCCAATTGTTTGATAAAATGTCCTATTAAGGATTCTTAATTTATTGATGGTTTATTGCATGGCTTATGAGTTATGTGACTCTATAATGACGAAGGGATTCTATGTATGTATTGAATTGATAAAAAGTATCTATAGTATTGCAAGTTGACCACACCTTGTTAAGGGAGTGATACGACTCAACCACTTTGATGGGGTGGTGCTATGCCCATCTACCATGTTGAGGGGTATATACCTTGGCCATTTTTATGGGGGTGCTATGCTCATCTACCATGTTAAGGGGTATATACCTTGATCACTATGGTGGGGGTGACATGCCTATCTACCAATTGAGGGGTACAAACCTCAATTACCTTCCAAGGTGGTGACAATTGGTCTATGATGATGGTCTCTTTCTACACATGTAATCTATGTTCTCAGGTTATATGTTTCACAAGCATATTTTACTTCAAGCATTGATCATACATACCATGTTGTTAATTTACCTCCCTTGCTTATGATTATGCATTTTGACTATGTTGCTTATCCCTTGTTACATGGTGCCCTACATACTTAGTACATTTAAACATACTAATGCATACTCTATGTCAACATGATATTACTAGTAGAACCGGAACACCTCTTGACCATCCTCCATGTGGCTAGTTAATGAATGTTGAAGACAACCTTTTGGTGAGTCCTAAAGTTTTGGGACACTAGCTATGCTACTCTTGGTTATGTTATTTCTCTATATCGATCTTTGATAGTATGAGGGTGAGCCCGAAAAGTGCGTTGGTCCCAGCCAATCTATGTTTAGAGGTGTTGTTGGAACAATTGATGTATCTAATGCTTTGACCTTTGACTCTTTATGATTTATAAATGTTAAGACTTCCCTTAGTCCCTTTTTGCCTAGTTTATGTTCTTGTTGTTGTTACTTTGCTTCCATGACCAAGGATGTGTAATTGATATGTTAAGAGGTTTGTTTAGGTCCCTTCGGGTTCCCATTTACCATGTCATGTCTAAGCCCTAGGCTTGTATCGTGACAATTCATAACATTTATAACATTCTCATAAACTTATAGCATGCTTAATTTCCCTTCAACATCAAAAACATTCATAAATCGCATGTCCTACCACAAGACTTCATCACATAAGAGATTTGTCACATAACTTAGTCCAAACAATGGGGTATATTTACTTAAGCTTAAAATCATAGAATTCAAGAATAAGGAACACAAAAGGTGTAAATTAAAGTCATTTAAGAGATCATTCAAACAACCCAACAACATACTTCAAAATCTCCAATTTGGGTGTCATGAAAACTATCAAGAATTCATAATATTTTAAAGTCTTTCAAGATGCCATAGTTTACAAAGCTTTGATGTAATAAACATATCACAGTCTCAATCACTACTAGGAGCCCACACATTAATAAATCAATAATTAATAAATTTCTAACATTTTTCATGTAATGGAGTGATAATAGAAAATACCGATAAAGAATTAGTCATTAGAATCAAGACATTTGTTAAAAAATAGTTTTGGGGATCCATGAGTGAAATGACCCATGCATGAATACCTACATACCTTAGACTTTGAGTTTCTTAAATAAAAGTGGAGGAAGACTTGAGGCTTGACTTGATTTTCTTGAATTCCGACAAAACATCTTGAAAATCTTGATAATGGATGGAGAATTTAGTGAAGATTAGAGAGGAATTTGAGAGGTTTTTGGTGCGTTTTGGAGTTAAAAAATGGCTAAGGTTGAGGTTTTCATGTATATGTAGACATTAGGTAATTACCCAATTGCTCTTCAGTGAAAACAGGGGTTTTTGACTTGTGAAGCGTCTAGTCCGCGACGTGGATAGCCACCACTTGTGAAATTTCATCGGGAGAGTTTTTTTCATCATGGGTAAAATATACCTTGTGGGTAACCATTTACTCACACAATTATGCACTATGAATAAGAATATGAAGTCAGATCTGTGATATTCTGCATAGATTTTGAGAAATTTAAAATAAAGCATCATAGGGTCTTTCTGAGCTATGTCGAGGGGTGTTTTATTATCCTTCCTTGGGAATATTCATCACCGAATGTGAATAGAGATAGCATGAAAAGAATGGATCATCTATAAACTTCTTACGAAAATAATAATGCAAATTAAACATCGTTTTCATGCAACTTTCAAAGTCTCTATCCGGAAAATCATTTTAAAAGCATGAATAGCACATTTTCATAATTGCATATGAAACTTCAATCAACTCTATTCATGAGCATGCATGCACAATAAGTAATATGTCAAGACTAAATAAACAATTTATATTACCAATACATCAACCATAGCACCACCACTTACAAAACCACTTAGTAACAACCATCACCTATTCAAGGAAACACATATATGCCAGACATAGTGTTACGAGCTCTCTCTCTTCCCTTCCTAAGAGGCCACTAGGCAATCCCTTCTCTTGAATTCACCGTAATCAAAGAAACCTTCTTGAATATCATTAGTAAGAGGAATAAACTTAGGTACTTCTAATGGCACGACTTGGATCACAATGAAGAGAAATATTTGCTAAATGCCTCATAGGCTCCTATCCATAGTTGTGGCGCACTTCACAACTATGAAAAAGACTCTACTCGATGTAGTGTGTTAGATGTTCAAGGATAATCTATAAACCTAGTGGTATGATATCAAGATTATCACGACCCAAGCCTTAGGCCTAGCTGTGACATGGCAAATAGGTAGCCCGAAGGCAATCCAAAAAAGCCTCTTAGCATATCGTTTGCACATCCTTGGTTATGCAGAAACAATAAAAGATAAATAAACACATTGAAAATAATTTCTAAGAGAAGCGAGGCTTTAGGCTCACGCTACGGGGATGTTATAGGGAAGAGGATAAACGTGAATCACATAGTAAATAAGTCTAAGGGGTAAGTAAGTATGACTTCACACTATGGGAGTATTTAGGAACTTGGGACTTTCATCACTTTCCATAATAATAATCAGTAGCATCAAATAGCATCACATAAAGGATAGGGTCTAAAGGATAAGTCTCCATAAAATCTCAACATTAAATTATAGATAAACAGCATAGTATCCAATAACACCTCTAAGCATGAATAGGATAGGGGCCAAGACATGTTCAAGGCACACCCTCAAACTAGAAAGTAAAGTGGGATAAAGTCTCGACATAAGTAAATAGAAATTGGATATTATCTCAGAACTAGAGGACTCACCAATCTCTTCTTTCGATGATCCAAAGCTAACCACGTAGAGGATATCGATGAGAGTCGATCCCTATATAGTAAAATCAGATAGGCATAGAGTATGTTCTAGTAGTTGGAATATACTAAGTATTTGGGATGCAATGCAACAAGGGAAGCAAGCCATCATAATCAAAATGCATAAACATAATCAAAGAAGTAAGCTCAATATGCCATGCACAATCAATGCTTAAGATAAAACATACATGGAGGTGATCATACTTGCATAACTTATAAAAAGTATAATAAAGTGGCATGAGTAGCTCATCCATATACCTTGTACCAGAGGATGAAGAAAATTGTGTAGGTCATAACAATGAAGAACAATCAAAATCATAATAGGAGAATATCTTAGGTACATGAGGGGGACATGAGCATATATGAGGAAAACCATAGATCAAGAATGACATACACCATAAAGCATTGGGGAGTTCATAAAAATAGTGAGAAATACAAGGTGTCATACATAACTAAATTATTAATATTCTCAGGTGAAAAATACGTCACTTTACAATAAATACTATCTTATTATGCAAGGAACATTGACAATCAAAATGGAGAACACCTTACACACTTGTAGAAATCATCATGTACCTTCAGGGGAAACTACCATTTGAATTTGTGAAACAATGAATCATAGGAACTTTAAATCACCTTTAGACATAACAGAAAGGAACCATTTAATCATCATAAGAGGGACAACATAGAACCATATAGAGAACTTGAATATGTGTGAGAGCAACATCTAATCGAAATACACCATATGAGTTAAGCCATGGAGTCCCGATGTTATCCCTACACCAGAGGAAAAGGGAAAGTCACTTGCTAAGGCGACATCGTAAGATCCCTAAGTGGATCCACAAAAGCTTTGCTATTGATCAACCACTAGTATCGGTTAGTCTATAAATCAACCTTTACTAGTGGGTGATTCCTGCTGCCTACAGTGGCACATATTTATGGACAATGGGATTCTACTAACGGTCTCACGCCTCTTGTAATGGGGATCTTCCGCATCCATCCAAAGGTCCACTCAGTACTAAGAAAAATCTACCAGAATAACTATAGGGAGAAATCACAATATTCATTAGTGGAGAGGTATTCTACTAACCCATCCTCTAAGCCCTGTAAAACAATCAAGGGGAATTCTACTGACATATCTCACAGACATTTAGAACATCAACCATCATCATAAGGATATCACCTATATCTTGGCTAAGCCGCTACTGTCGGTAGCATCAACATCATATCCCTCTACTAACATGTCATCATTTCATTTCCCTCTACTAACGGGTCATCATTTCATAAGTCAATAATAAACATAGAATATCTCATAATCCTTCATTTCTCATTATTTAGACATCATACTTCAAGGCATATAACGAACATCATCAATTTAAATCATACTTAAACAACTAATCACAATCGTACATATCATCTTTGAAAACATGGACATGGGAACATGAAATTCATCACATACATTCTTAACTCCATAGTGTATAATGGTATCACAACATTTATAACTTTGAATAGCATAAACTAGCTCGTCAAACCATCATATAAAAATATCAAATAAAGTGTTTCATATCATTGATTACATTCACAATATTCTCCTAAACTCACAGCATGCTCAATTTCCCTTCAACATTGACAACATTCATATTTCGCATGTCCTACCATAAGCCTTCATCACATAAGAGATTTGCCACATAAATTGGTCCAACCATGGTGAGTATATTTATTTATGATACAAATCATAGAATTCAAGAATAAGGATCATGAGAGAGGAAAATTAAAGTCATTAAGAAGTCATTCAAACACCCCAACAACATACTTGAAAACCCCCAATTTAGGTGTCATAAAAACTATCAAATTTTCATAATATTTTAGAGTTTTTCAAGATGTCATATCTTACAAAGCTTTACTATAATAAACATATCATAATCTCAATCATCAGTAGGAGCTCGTGCATCAATAAATAAAGAATCAATAAATTTCCAATATTTTTCATGTAATGGAGTGATAATAGCAAATACCCATAAAGAATTACTCATTAGAGACAAAAGATTTGATAAAAAAATAGTTTTGGGGCTCCATGAGTGAAATGACCCATGGATGAAGACCCATATACCTTGGACTTGGAGTTTCTTGAAGGCAATTGGAGGAAGACTTGACGCTTGACTTGGTTTTCTTGAATTCAAACAAAATTTCTTCAAAATCTTGAAAATGGATGGAGAATTTAGTGAAGATTTGAGAGGAATTTGAGACGTTTTTGGTGCGTTTTGGAGCTGAGAAATGGCTAAGGATGAGGGTTTTGTGTATATAAAGATATTAGGTAATTACCCAATTGTCCTTGAGTTAAAAAGAGAGATCTTGACCTATGGTGTGTCCAGTCCGCATTGCGGCCGCGACGCGGGTAGCCATTGCTTGCGAAATTTCACTAAAAAAATATTTTTTTGGCACGGGTAAAATATACCTTCTAGGTAACTATTTTCCCACATAATTTTGGCATCTGAACAAGAATTTGATGTCGGATCTATGAAATCCTACACAAATTTTGAGATATTAAAAAAATGCATTATAGGATCTTTTTGAGATATGTTGAAGGGTGTTTCACCTGAGTTCCTTTTTCCCATAGATACTTACTTTCTGTTGAACCGGCATGCTTAGGATGTTTAGGTCGTAGTGTAGTATATAGTATTAATATATGTGGCATATAGCATATTTTTCTATTTTGTTCGAAAAAATGATACCCACCAAAATTTTGATTGAGTTAATTTTGGTAGCAACCATGCATGTCCAGTGTGTTATCAATGCTTGTTCTGATAAGTGAGGATGAACTGAGATGAGAAGCATGATCTAGGAGTTTGTTGTTATTAATGTAGTCAGTGTCAAGTAAATGTGAGCTTTAAATTTCTAAATTCATGTGTTGTGTGCTAATTCTGAACTTGCCCTATTACTTTAAGTTAGACCATAGATTAATCAGATTAGGAAAGGATCTTAGGCTATTGTTCATAAATGCCTGCTTAGCTTAAATGAACAACCAAAATTGCACTATATCCCTTCTTAATAATATTTGAATCTAACATGTACCCATTCTTTGTAAACACCTGATTAACCTAGCCTTGTTAGTTGTAAAATCCTGAAATTAGCCCTAGTCCTTCCCTGAGCATTGTGCATCTTGACTAAGGCAAAAAGCTTAAGTTGAGTGTGGCTACCAAAAGTAGCTCTGGTTTTAAGGATGGATATTCTACACTGTTGTCGCCCAATTTACTCCTACTTTTTAGAGGAAAAAGCGGTCGCTTTCAAGATATAGAGCCTAACAAAGTTTAGGGTTAATCCCACAGGGAATACGTACTTAACCAAGGTTAGGGTTGATCCTCAAGGAATACGTAGACTCAAGAAAATTCATCAATATGTAATCTAAGTATTTAACTAACTTAATTCCCCAAAGTGGCGGGGGTTTGCAATAATCAATGAGAAAATAAAACTAACTATCACAAGAGAAAATCAATAATGTAGAGACACTAGGGTATTATCTTCCATATGATTCCCCAACTCAATATCACCGGATAACCTAATTCTTGTCTAGTGTATAGCATGCAATATGGTAGTTTAAGTTCACCAAGCCCTTCGGTCAAAGGATAGAGGAGAATTTTACTATTCGACTTGGCCCATCTCCATAATGTGAATTATTAACTCTTACCTATTAGTCCTAGTACAACCTCCCCTTAGCCTAATTTGGTTGGTTAGACGAGAACACATCAATCGAATCCTGTTAATTAATCTCTTTAGCCTACCATAGTCCAATCAGTGACAATAGGTGAGTTCCAATGTTTGCCACCACTAGAAAACATGTAAAATGAAGAGAGTTAATTAACATATGCATATACACCTTCCAAGAATTATGAATTATTCTATTTGACTCGTTAGTTCTTCGTGGTTCCCACAACCCTAGTTAAGGATTTAGCTACTCATGATATGTGAAGATGCAGATATTATGAATCAAGAAGATATAATTAAACACTTACATAATAGATTTAAGAATACTCAATCCAATGTCGATAAGAATCACAAAGTCTAAGATCAAATTTAACCATAAGTGTTCTCAAAGACTCTGTTATAATTTTTTTCTCTCAAAATATTGAGTTCTCTTAGTATAGGCTAAAACTTATCAAAACTAACGTGAACTTATGCAAAGTAACCTAAAAGACCTATTTATAATATTTAAAATTCAAATCCTAAATGACTTAGGAGAACTAGTCAGCACGCCTCATGAAAGCTCTTTACGACCCGTATTGAAGTTTATGGCCCATAATCAGGATTCATACATTGTTGCTGGAAAGCTGGACTTCTACTTTATGAAACCTCTTTATAACTCATATAATGGTTTACGACCCATAAAGGGATTTCATTTGATGAACTTCAGAAAGTCTTCATTCTCTGATCCTCAAGGCACGAAACATCTTCTACGACTCATAAACTAATCTATGACTCATCTGCATGTTCATATAATTAACTTCAGAAATTATACCCTCATTGAAAATATTCACAAAACCTCCTTACAGCCATATAATTGTTTACGACCTATAAAAGGTCTCGTATAACAGCAAAACTGCAGCAACTTCGATCACTTTCCCAAAAATCATGGCCAAGTTGTAATCCTATATATGTAAAGATAGAAACATATAAAACCTACTAACATCGCATTGATACCACACAAAATTCTAAGTTTTAAGCATTAAAAGTGTTGTATTTTGATAGCATATCAACACCCTTAACTTAAAATTGTTTCTTGTCCTCAAGCGACCAACGCAATTTATATAGACAATACAATAACACATAGATCCCAACTTAATGGTATACATCACCATACATCTTAGACTCAGATACCCATATCAAATTTTCAAAACAGGATTAGATAGCAATTTAGCAAACAAATGCAAACTAGTGCATGTGTCAACATAACTATGACAAGCAAGGTATTACCAAAAATTCACAATCACTAAATAAGCCTAGTGCAAACAATGCAATGCAAGTGCCCTCACAGAAATAAGCCTCATATATAACACTCAATGATGTATCCATGTTTAGCATTGGGACTGTACAAAATCACTCATTCTCACAATAGATATTCATGCCTAATGGAAAAAACCATAGGTTTTCCCTTATAATCATGACGTAAACCTTCAACCAACTAGACTAGGATCACTTTAGAACTTTCTTAGGCTTGTAGCGTAGGCTCAGAGGGCTTTGTATGAGATTATTGGAAAATAGTGACTAAAGGCCCTCCATGACACTGTGTTTTTCTACACTTTTGCCCCACTAGCTCTATTATTTTCATTTTATTCTCCTTTTTCCTATTTCAAGCTTCTTTAGGCACTTTCTTTTCATTTTTCAGTCTTTTGCCTTTTTTTTACACTTTATTTTGATTTTTAGCTCACATCTAAGGCATCACTTATTTTTCTAGCACCCAGTACATGATTTTTCTCTTTTTCTCCATATTACTAACTCACCCCCTTATTGTTGTGGTTTTTTACACCATTAACCCTCAACTTACGCTTTTGGCCTATGTTGAGGTGCACAATATCCATCCTCCGAACTAGGGCCACTATTGGTAGCCACCCTCAACTTAGGCTTTTTGCCTCAATCAAGGTACACAATGTTCAAGAAAAGACCAAAGCCAATTTCAGGATTTTATAACTAATAAGGTTAGGTTAATTTGTTATTTAAAAAGAATAGGTACATGTTAGCCTCGAACATTAGGAACAATTGATTATGTCATCATTTGGTTGGTCATTTTTAGGCTAAAGTTAGTTATTTATGAATAACAGCCTAAGATCCTTTCCTATACAAATTAATCTACAATTTGACTTAGGGTAACAAGGCAAGTTTTGAATAAGCACAAAACATATAAATTTATCAAATTATACTCACACTCACATGGGACTGCATCCATTATCAACAAAAGACTCTTAGGTTATGCTTTTTATCTCAATGTACCCTCAATTATCAGAACAAGTATTGTCACATACATAAACATGCATGGTTGTTATCTAACTACTTAAGCAAAATTTTTGGTGGGTACTATTTTTCACACAAAACACAAAAACATATTATATACCACAACTATCAGTACTATATGCTACAAATATTATCTAGATATCATACACGTACCGGTTCAGTAGAAATTAAATATCCACGGGGAAAAATGGGATAAGCAAGAAAATAAGATCAAAAATTAGGGTAGTTATTGACACAAGCTACTCAGACTTCACTGAGGCCCAAAACTAGACACACCCCATCAAAAAAGATGTGTTGTCCCCAATTCATAAAATCAAAATAACAAAGAACATGAGGGGTCAAAAAGACATACCTGGGTACCTAAGCACCAGGGTTTCTTAGGCTGCCTCCCAATTAACACTTGATTTAGTGTCACGGCATGACAGAGATGGCTAGAGTACTTAGACTTCCTCTAGCTTTTGTTCTCCCTTGTCACCAAACTTTGCCTCAATCTGGCAACTATTAGAATCTCTTCGATCTAAAGCATTGGCGTGTGTCATGCCTCTTTGAATTTTATAACTGCATTGAAACAACTGTGAACTACCGATCAAACTATTTGACTGCCACAGAATGTTGTTCAACTTTATGGTTTATCTTGGCAATGTCGAACTTAATCTCTCTCAACATCTCATCTTATGCGTCTTCATTCTTTAGCAACTAGTCAAGCATTTCTTTGATTCTTGATTTCCTATTTCCCATATCACGATTATGGGAGGAACATAATAGCTATTCACATTGTCATCCTTGCGGATCCATGTTCGGCATGGCAATTTTCTTGAATGTCCCTTGGCTTGGTTAGCTCTTACATCTGCTTTATTAGTATCTCTATATTAGCTCTATTTTGAGAAAGCATACTAAGGATATTTATGTTTATTTTTGCATGGTCAGAGATCATATCAGAAGTACTTGCATGGTCTATTGAATGTCTATTCATATGTTTCCACATATGGTTTAATTTAGCCACCACGTCAAGCTACTCAGAAATCTCTATGAATGGTTATTCTACGAACAAACCTCCCAAGAGAACATTAGCACATACTCAACTATTTTTATCTAGGACTCGATAGAAATTCTTTACCAGGACATTCTCTGAAATTTCATGGTCTAGAGCGCTCCTCAAGCATCTATTGAGCCGCTCCCATATAGAAAGGATTGAATCACCAAGGAATTGGTTAAAGTTATGGATCTGATTGTCCAATTTAAGCCTTTTTAGTTTGAGGAAATACCTTACCACAAAGGCCCTCTACAATTCTACCCAATTGGTGATTAAACTCAACAGGAGCTCAAATAGACAAAATGCAAGATTGCTAGTAAGAGACAATGGTAAAATAGAAGTACCACAACATCCATAGATACATTATATGTTCCCATCACACTCTTACAGACAAATTCCAGATTGTGTAGGTGGCTATAAGGATCCTCTGATGGTACGCCTGAAATAGCCCACGGTTCTGCAACGTCTTAAGTAACCCACTCGATACTGTGAATATTGTATCTGCCAGTGGTGGTTGCAACATAATAGCTCTAGTCACCTCCATAGCCATAGGATTCAACCTATGATGATTTCACTAGTAAGCATTTGCATTGAAATCCTGAGTCTATATAATGTCCTCCAAGGGAGGTGGGTTCTTATTCCTAGCTTGTTCATTGTTATTTCTGTTCAGAGTTGCATTATCCGCATTGTTGGCGTTGTCTAGGGCCATTCTTCATAGTGTTTTGTGCATCTCTAGATCAAAAATAGTTAAGGGATTACATTGAACCTGAGTCTTTGGCATATACTGCACCTACAGCCTGAAAATAAACAACAAACAACAAACAAAAGTAAATTATGGGAACTAAGGATTAATACTTGAATCACTAAAAAATTCACAAAGTCTAGCCGTATTCCCCAACAACAGCCCCAAAAACAAGATGTTACCCAAGTTATGCCTCATTTTTAGAGGATAAAATGGTCGCTGTCAAGATATAACACCTAACCAAGGTTAGGGTTGATCCCTTTGAAAATATGTAGACTCAAGAAAATTCACCAATGTACAATCCGAGTAATTAACCAACTTAATTCTCCAAAGTGGAGTTTACAATAATTAATGAGAAAATAAAACTAACTATTGCAAGAGAAAATCAATAATGGAGAGCGACTAGGGTATTGTATTCCCCATGATTCATAAACTCAACATCACCAGATAACCTAATTCTTGTCTAGCATATAGCATGTAGGATGGTAATCGAAGTTCACCAAGCCCTTTGGTCAAAGTTGAGAGGTCAATTTCACTATACGATTTGGCCTATTTCCATAGTGTTCATTACCAACCATTACCTATGAGCCCCAGTACAACTTCCCCTTAGCCTAGTTTGGTTGATTAAATGAGAATAGATCAATCAAATCATATTAATTAATCTCTTTTACTACTCATTACTACTTTGATCCAATTAATAACTTTAGGCGAGTTCTAATGTTGACTACCACTAGAAATATGAAAAATGAATAGACTTTATTAATATATGCATATACACCTTTCAAGAATTGTGAAATATGCAGTTTTATTTGGTATGTTCTTTATGGTTCCTACAAACCTAGTTGTGGATTTAGCTAATGCTATGTATAAATACAGATATTATTAGTTGAGAATATATAAATACACACTAACACAATAAATTTAAGAACAATCAATCCAATGTTAATAACACTCAAAAGCTTTAAGATCAAATTCAACCACAAGTGTTCTCAAAGACTATTACAATTTTCTCTCTCAAATATTGAGTTCTCTGAGTACTAGGCTAAAACTTATCAAGACTAACGTGAACTTAATAAAAAATCTAAAAGATCTATTTATAGTAATCAAAATTCAAATCTTAAACGACTTAGGATAACTGGTCGGCATACCTCATGAAAGCTCTTTTCGATCTATATGAAGTTTACGGCTCATAATAAGGGTCTCATAACTTGTTGCTGAAAAATTAGACTTCATCTTTATGACATACATTTATGACTCGTATAATGGTTTATGACTCGTAAAGGGGGTCTCGTCAGATGAACTTCAGAAAGTTTTCATTCATTGATCCTCAAGGCATAAAACATCTTCTATGACTCGTAAACTAATCTATGGCTCATCTGCATGTTTGTAGAATAAACATCAAAAATCATCACATCATTGAAAATCTTCACAAAACCCTCTACGGCTCGAAGAATGGTCTACGTCCCGTAGAGGGTCTCATATAACAACAAAATTGCAACAACTTTTGTAACTTTCCCCAAAATAATAGCCAATCTATAATCTGCAAATATAAACACAAAAGCACATCAAATCCACTAATATCACATTAAGAATACACAAAATTCTAATTTTTAAGCATCAAAGTGTTGTATTTTGACAACACATCATACACCTCAATATAAGCCAAAAGCCTAAGCTGGGGATGGCAAGTGTAAGAGTGAAATACAAAATAAGGGGGAAGTTGGTGATACAAAGAATAAGAGAAAAATCATGTATTAGGTGAAAGAAAAAAATGTGTTTCTTTGTTGTGAGCTAAAAAGAAAAATGAAGTGGAAAATCAAGGAAAAAGCTAAAAAGGAAAGGAAAGCATTGAGAAAAGCTTGAAATAGGAAAAACCGAGAATGAGGTAGAAAATAACGGAGTTGCTAGGGCAAAAGTGTAGGAAAATATTGTTTAAGAGGAGCATTTAGTCACTATATTCCTATAATACAATACTAATACCCCCTGATCCTACGTCACAAGCCTAGGAAGTCCTAAAGAGATCTTAGTAGAAGTAGTTGAAGGTCTTAGTCATAAGTATAGGGACAAGCCTATAGCATTAGGCATGATGCATGAACATCTTTTCTAAGAGTGAGCAATTTCTCACGGTCCCAAGGTTATACATGAAAACATAATTGAGTGTTAGATATAAAAATTCTTTCAGTGAGAGCACTTGCATTGCATTGTTAACATTAGACTAATTCGGTGATTGTGGATTGTTGATAGTACCTCACTTATCATAGTTGTGTACTAGTTTATATTGGTTTGCTAGATGATTATCTGATTTTATTTTGAAACAGTAGTGTGGGTATCTGAGTTTAAGGTTGATGTAATATGTGTCATCGGGTTGAGGTCTATGTGTTACTGGATTACTTATATAGAGTAAATATGTCACTTGAGGACAAGTAACAATTTTAAGTTGAGTATGTTGATGTGCTGTCAAAATAAAATATTTTTTAAGCTTAAAACATGGAATTTTGTGTATTCTCCATGCAATGCTAGTTGGTTTTATGTATTTTTGTATTATATTTGTAGAATTCAGAGTTGGCCTTGATTTTGGGAAGAAATTAAAGAAATTGCAATTTTGATATAGTACGAGACCCTTTACAGGCCGTAGTTCAATCTATGGATCATGAAGTGGGTTTTATGGATAATTCCAGTGAGGGGCTAATTTTTTGAAGTTGATTCTATGAATATGTAGATAGGTCGTGCAATGATTTACGAGTTGTAAAACATTGTTCATGCCCTGAGGATCAGAGATTGAGACTTTTTGAAGATTTATCAAATACAGACCTCTTACAGGTCGTAAACTACCTTACGGGTCATATAGGGGTGTCGTAGACTTGAAGGCCAAATTTCCAGTAGTACTATACGATACCCCAATTTCAAGCCGTGGAATGCAAAATGATCCGTAAACCCTTTTGTGAGAACGTGTCGACTCGGCTATCCTATTGTATTTAGGACTTGAATTTTAAATATTATGAATAGATTTTTAGGTTATTTTTAATATGATTTTCTCATAGTACTCAGAACACTTAGTAATAAGAGAGAAAAAATAGTGAGTTGACATTGGAGAGTTTTTTAGAACACTTGTACTTTAATTTCATCCTTAATATTGTGATTCTCTTTGAAGTAGGATTTGTATATTCTTAATTCAATTGCATAAGTGCTCTATTATATTTTCCAATTCAAAAGTCTTACGTATACACAAATCATGAGTAGCTAAATTCACAACTAGGTTTGTGAAAACCATGAAAAACTAACAAAGTAAAACTGGATAATTCATAATTATTGGAATGTGTGCATGCATATATTAATTAACTCTATCCATTTTGCATGTTTCCTCATGGTGGCCAATATTAGAACACGTGTAGTATTATTGATTGCACCAATATAGTAATGAAAAGGAAAAAAGATTAATTAACAGGATTCAATTGATGTGTTCTTATCTAATCAACCAAACTAGGCCAAGGGGATGTTTTACTAGGATTGATAGGCAAGGGTTAGTAATGCACACAATGGAGATGGGCCAAGTCATATAGTGAAATTTGCCTCTCTCCTAGACTAAAGGGTTTGGTGAAGTTAACTTATCATCCGAGATGCTACACACTAAAACAAATTAGGTATCCGGTGATACTAAGTTAGGGAATCATGGGGAACACTATACCCTAGTTGCTCTCCATATTGATTAAACTGTTGTGTTAGTTAGGTTTAATTTTCCATTGATTATTATAACTCAACCTCCCTTTTTAGGAAGTAAGTTAGTTAATCTCTCATATTGCATTGATTGAATTCTCTTAAGTCTACGTATTCCCTTGGGTTTGAGCCTAACCTTGGTTTGGTTGTATTTCATAACAACGACTACTTTATCCTCAAAAATGATGTCTAACTTGGGTGACATCACTAATCATCTTGAAAATGGGTAGTAGATTCATTGCCTCAAAGTGGAAACACAAATGCGTGATGAATCAATATTTTTTCATATTTTAATAAATTCTTATATTTTAAATGTTTAGAGTAGCATCATAATATCTATTTTTAATTTTTGGATAACCTTCATAATTTTCAAGTCTTTGGTAGTGGTATTGCACAGGACTTGAAGTGTAAAGATGATTGAAATTGAAGAAGTGGGTGGAAGTACCAACAAAAATGGCAAAGGATGAAAATAGGTCATTTTGACTGCACTTTGGACCCAAGCATCACCCATTGCACAAGGGCAAATCACCTGTGGAACTGAGATCATCCAAAGTTATAGAAAATCAACCTAGTTCTGGCACTTAGTGTACTTCCACGAAGGCGGTTTTGCTCTTAAATGTGGAGTGTCTGCATTCGACGATGCAACAAAACCACGCTTGACTTTCGTGAAGGTGATACGCTGCACGATGCCCAGAATGAAAAAAAAAAGGAATTGGTGACCTTGTTTGACATTCAAAAAAAGGAGATCAGGGGCATGGAATTAAAAAAATCACAAGTAAGGTAAACAATTCCTTTATAATTTTAATCTCACATGTATTCAAGGAACAAC
>JAOTQJ010140705.1:10145-28015 GCA_025642045.1 Solanum sejunctum
CTAGTAGCACAGAAAGTGGATAAAATGGGAACAAAAAGAGTTTGGGGATAAAACTTGAAGCTAAGCTAAAGTAGCATTTTTGAGGGGAAATCAATCACTTTAATCCTAAATATATCCTACACGAACCTGAGCCAATATTACAAGCTGACAAAGTTCTAATGTGATCCTAAAAAGGTCATTCGAGAACTGAAGTGGTTAAAATAAAGGCAAGCTTATAGTTTGACTTGTGTGTTGATTAGATGTCCTATGTGAGTGAATACCTACATTACAGTCTCTATTTTGTATTTAATGTACTGTGTGTAAGACTTCATTGTAGTGAGAGCCCTATTCTTGCACTATTTAGTTACTAAACTAATGACTCCATCTTTTTTCTTGAGTTTATTTGGGCAAAGTGTGTATGTACATGATACTTAAGTTGGACCTCCTGAGTTTGTTTGGATGTGAGTGCATATAAAAGCTTACTTTTGGGGCATATGTTTGATAATTGTGGGGCTACTGTATGATTTCTAATGGATACTTGTATTTATGAGTTGTTTAGTTTGTATTAGTCATTGCTTGATGACAAGTAACAATTCTAAGTTGATGGTGTTAATGAGTCTTGAAAATGCGATTTTTACGACGCTTTAAACATAGTATTTTTGCGAGTTCTCAAGAAATCTTGTTGGTTTATTGTTTGTTTTTCGGGGAAATGAGTAAGGCATGGAAATGGACATGCTATCAAAATACAACACTTTTGATGCTTAAAACATAGAATTGTGTGTGTTCTCATTGCGATGTTAGTAGGCTTGATGTGTTTTTATGGTGGTTTTGCAGGATTTCAGGGTTGGCATTGATTTTGGGAAAAACATGTAGAAGTTGCTAATTTGAGGATCCATGGGACCCTTTATGGGCCATAGATATTGAACGGACTATGAAGGAGGTTTCATGTAAAATTCTAGTGAAGGGTGGATTTCTAAAGTTAGGTCTGCAAACATGCATGCGAGTTATGGAACAGTTTACATACCCTGAGGAACAGATAAGGAGGACTTTCTGAAGGTTCATCAAATGAAACCCCTATAGACCATAGAACCTTCTACAAGCCATAGAGAGGTATCGTAAAAGCCAAGTCCAAAATTGAAGCAACAAAGTACGGAAGCCCGACTACATGCTGTAAATCACTATATTACATGTAGTGCACTTTGTGAAGGCTACCGACCTAGTTATCCTATTTTATGTTGAATTTGTATTTTAAATATTATAAATAGGTTTTTAGGTTATTTGTCTTAGTGAGTCAGCGAATTTAGAGTGATAAACAGTACAAAAAAATATTGGAGAGTTGAGAAGCACTTGTAAACTTTAATTTCATCTTCTAATTACAATCTTGTGATTCTCACTGAAGCTTAGATTTCTTGTGCTTAATTCAATTGTGTAAGTGCTTTATTATATTATTCAAATCATAAGTCTTGTATCTACACAAACCATGAGTAGCTAAATCCGCAATTAGGGTTGTGAGAACCATAAAGAACTAACATGGTAAAATCGAATAATTTGTAAATCTTGAAAAGTGTGCATGCATGTATTAATTAATTCTTTTGTTTTGCATATTTTCTAATGGTGTCCAGCATTAGAATCCACCTAGTATTGCTAACTGGACCAAGGTAGTAATGAAAAAGGAAAAGAGATTAATTTAATAAGATTTGATTGATGTTTCTTGTCTAATCATTTGAACTGGCCAAGGGGAGGTTATATTGGGACAATAGGTAAGGGTTAGTAATGTCACACTACGAGGATGGGCAAATTCATATAGTGAAATTCACCTCTCCCTAGGCCAAGCCACACTAGACAAGAATTAGATTATCCGATGATACTAAGTTAGGAAATCATTGGAACACAATACCCTAGTTTCTCTCCATATTTGTTAAACATTTGTTTTAGTTAACATTACTTTCCTTAGCTATTATTTAACCCCCTTACCCCTTTTGGGGAAGATAAGTTGTTTAATAACCCAAATTACAGCATTAAATTCTTCTAAGTCTACCATATTCACTTGGATTCGACCCTAACCTTGGTTTGGTTCTATATATTAACAACAACCACTTTAGCCTCAAAAAAGAGGTGTACCTTGGCATTATCAAGATTTTTGGCACCATTATCGAGGAATACAGCTACACTTATCTAATTTAATTGATTTGGGAGTTAATCCTTATTTTTCTCATTTTACATTTTGTGTTGTTTTTGTTTTTCTTCAGGGTATAAGTGTAGTGTATACTCAACACGTGAAGTCGAGGCATAGCCTTGACTCCATTTGGCCTAGAGATCCGCAAAAGACTGAGAAGAATGGTCCAAGATAATACCAAAAATGAGGTAAATGCATCTCTGAACTGGAATAATAATTAGAATGCCAATAATGAGAACCTACCTCCTCTTGAGGACATTGTTGTACAACCACAAGACTTCAATACCGAAGCTTATCAGTGGAATCAATATGGGATGAACCCTATGGCTATGGAGGTGACTGGAGCCATTGTGTTTCCACTACTACCAACTGACATAAAGTTTGTGGTTTCGAGTGGGTTGTTTCAGATGCTACAGAACCGTGGGTTGTTCGCAGGCCTACCATCAGAGGATTCTTATAGCCATCTACACAATGTTGTATTTATCTATAAGAGTGTGATGGAAACACAGAATTTTGTCTATGGATGTTATGGGACTTTATGTCTCCCTATTATCTCTAATAGACAATGCAGTACTATGTCTATCTGAGCTCTCATAGAGTTCGATTACCAGTTAGACTGAGTTGTAGAGGGTCTTTTTGGAGAGGTACTTCCTGAGATTGAAGAAGCTCAAGTTAAAATATTAGATCAACTTTGAGCAACTTCCTGGTGACTCAATCAGTACTATATAGGAGCAGTTCATAAAATGCTTAAGGAGTGTCTCAGACCATGAAATTGTTGATAATATCCTGGTGGAGATTTTTTATCGTGCCTTGGATGCAAATACCCAAGCATATGCTGACACCATCTTAGGGGGCATAGTTATAGATTAATCACTCGTAAAGATTGTTGGGTAGCTAGATATGATGGCTTAATTGAATTATGTATGAAAGTTGATCAATAAGCCTCCCACTAAGCGCTCGGGTACGACCGACATAAGCCTGGAGCAAGCAAAGATAAATGAGAAGATCATGCAAATGCTTGCTCAAAGTAATACCAACATGGAGATGCTAGTGGAGCAGACACGAGAGCTAGGTAGGTCTAGAAGCATCCAAGAAAGTTACCACATCAGGCAGTAGGGACAAGAAATATGTATAGAAGGGGACCGCAAAGATGGCTATAGGAGCAATCGTTATATGCCTCTCCATAATTGTGAGCTGATTACCAGCAGTTCCTAGATTAAGGAGATATTTGTCCAACTTTTGAGGAAGGCCGATGCACAGGATGAGACCTTGAGGGGGATTATGTTCGATATTGCCAGCATAAATTAGAAAATAGAATCTTATTTTGTTGTGATCAAGTTGGTAGAACTACAGTTGGACAAGTATCAACTAAACTCAATCAGTTCCAGAGGGGCATAGTGCCTAACAACACAGCAAGACCTAAAGAATACTAAAAGGTGCAAGATGGTTATGACTAGTGGTGAGGGGAGCACCCTCGATCCTTCTACAATAGTTGACAAGGAAGCATGAAATCTTGAGGAATTCTGAGTACTCAAGCTGACTATATCGTGCCGTGACAGAAAATCAGGCACTACTTGGGAGGCAACCTAAGGTAGACATCGACACTTAGGTGCCCAGGTATGTTTTTTGACCCCGGTGCTTTATTTTGTTTTGATTATGTGCATTAGGGATAATGCACCTCTTTTCCAATGGGGTGTGGATAGTTATGGACCTCAGTAAAGTCTGAGCAGCCTTGTCCTATAACCACCCCAATTTTTTAATCCAAGGGGTTTTCTTGCCTATATTCTTTTTCCCCATGGATATTTATTTTTTGTCTAACCAGAATGTTTAGGATGTTTAAGTAGTATAGTAGCATATAGTACTAATATATGTGGCATATATGTGATTTTGTGCTTTTTTGTGAAAAATGATACCCACCAAATTTTTGATTAGTTAGTCTAGATAGCAACCATACATATATAAGTGTGTTGATAGTGCTTGTTCTGATAAGTAAGGATAGAATTGAGATAAAAAGCATGATTTGAGAGTCTGTGTTAATAATGTAATCTATGTCATGTGAGTATGACTTTAAATTGCAAAATTCATGTCTTGTATTTCAATTCAGAACTTGCCCTGTTACTTTGATTTAGATGTTAGGTTAGTTGGTTAGGAAAGGAGCTTAGACCATTGTTCTTAACAGTCTACTTAGACTAAATAACCAACCAAATACGCTGAATATCCCTTGATACTAATGTTTGAGCCTAGCATGTACTTCTTCTTCTTAAAACACCTGATCACCCTAGCCTTACTAGTTGTGAAATGTTGAAATTGGCCCTAGTCCTTCCTTGAACATTTTGCACCTTGAATGAGTCAAAAAGCCTAAGTTGAGGGTGGCTACCAAAAGTGGCTTTAGTTCCGAGGTTGGATAATGTGCACCTCAACTCTGGCCAATAGCCTAAATTGAGGATGGCTAGTGTGAAGGTAAACCACAAAATGATGGGGAAATTTAGTAATACATGGAAAAGGAGTAAAAATGTGTACTGGGTGCAAGAAAAAAATTGAGTAATGCCTTAGTTATGAGCTAAAAAGAAAAATAATGTGTAAAAACAAGGCAAAAAGCTGAAAATGAAAAGAAGGAACCAAGGAAAGCTTAAAATAGGAGGAAGGGAGAAATGAATGAAAGTAATAGTGTTGGTAGGGTAAAAGTGTAGAAAAATGCAGTGTCAAGGAGGGTCTTTAGTCATTATGTTCCCAAAATATCATGCCAAAGCCCCTGAGTCTATGTTACGAGCCTGTAAAGTCCTAAAGTGATCCTAGTCCAAGTAGTCAGAGGTCTTAGTCATGAGTACAGGGGCAAGCATATGATATTGGGCATGATGCATAAATGTCGAGAGAATGAGTGATTTTGTATAGTCCCAATATTCTACATGAAAACATCATTGAGAATAAGATATGGGACTTCTTTCTATGAGGGCACTTGCATTGCATTGTTACCATTGGACTTATTCAATGAATGTGGCTTATTAATAATACCTCACTTGTCATAGTTGTATTGTCACATGCATTGATCTTTATTGGTTTGTTGGATAGCTATATGATTGTGTTTTGAAAAGTGGTTTGGATGTTTGTGCTTAAGTTTGACGAGATGTATGCCATTGGATTGAGTTCTGTGTGTTATTGTACTACTTATATAGATTGAGTCTGTCGCTTCAGGACAAGCAATAATTTTAAGTTGAGAGTGTTGATGTGCTATCAAATTACAACGCATTTTATGCTTAAAAGTTAGAGTTTTATGTGTTCTCAATGCAATATTAGTAGGTTTGATGTGTTTTTATGTTTGTTTTGTAGGATTTCAGGGTTGATATTGATTTTGGGCAAAATATACAGAAGTTACTAATTTTGAGGATCCACGAGACCCTTTGTGGGACGTAGAGTATTCTATGGGCCGTGAAGGAGGTTTTGTGTGAAATTCTAGTGAAGGGTGGATTTTTAAAGTTTGGTCAAAAAACATGCAGATGAGTCGTGGAACAATTTACAAGTAGTAGACCAGGTCTCATACCCTAAGGATCAGAGAAGGAAGACTTTTTAAAGTTTCATCAGACAAAACCCCTATGGACCGTAGAACCTTTTACAAGCTGTAGAGGGGTGTCATAAAATCCAAGTTCAAAACTAAAGCAACAAAGTATGATAGTCTGACTACGGGTCATAAATCACTATACAACCCATAGTGTACTTCATGAAGCCTTCCAACCCAGTTACCTTATTTTATTTTGGATTTATATTTTAATCATTATAAATAGGTTTTTAGGTTATTTTTCTTAGGAAGCCAGTGAATTTAGAGTGAGAAACAAAAGAGAAAAACATTGGAGTTGAGAAACACTTATAAATTTTAATTTCATCTTCTAATTACATTCTTGTGATACTCATTGAAGCTTGGATTTTTTTATGCCTAATTCAATTGTGTAAGTGTTGTATTATGTTATTCAAATTCATAAGTATCGCATATGTACAAATCATGAGTAGTTAAATGCACAACAAGGGTTGTGGGAACCATGAAGAACTAACAAGATAAAACTGGATAATTTATAATTCTTGAAAAGTGTACATGCATGTATTAATTAATTCTCTTTGTTTTGCATGTTTTCTAATAGTGTCCAACATTAGAATCCACCTAGTGTTACTAGACTGGACCAAAGTAGTAATGAATAGAAAAAGAGATTAATTATCAGGATTTAATCAATGTTTCTCGTCTAATCAACTAAACTGGGCCAAGAGGAGGTTATACTAGGATAATAGGTAAGGGTTAGTAATGTCACACTATGGGAACAAACCAAGTCACGTAGTGAAATTCGCTTCTAACCTGGACCAAAGAGTTTGGTAAACTTAACTTACTGTTTTGCATGCTACACACTATACTCTAGGCTATCTGATGATACTAAGTTAGGGAATCATGGGGAACACAATACCTTAGTTTCTTCTATGTTGGTTAAACACTTGTTTTAGTTTAGCATTACTTCCATTAGCTATTATCGAATCCCCGCCCCCTTTTTATTTGGGGGGGGGGGGGATAAGTTGGTTAATAACCCGAATTGCAACATTGAATTCTTCTAAGTCTACTATATTCCCTTGGATTCGACCCTAACCTTGGTTAGATTCTATATCTTGAAAATGACCACTTTAGCCTAAAAAAGGAGATGTATCTTGAGCAACATCGGAAATTCAAATGAAATTCTATAAAATGAGTGAAAAAGAACTAGAGCATCTATATGGGCACTTCCACGACTAGTGCAGCACCTCACAAACCATAGGTGGTGTCTTGGACCTTCCATAAGGGAGAATTGAGCAGAAAATGACAAAGTGAGAGTTCACTGACACTGAAACAACTCATGAACATCTTCATGGACTGTGGTCGTGACTCTACACTTGGCTTGGAAAATTGAAGCTGAAGCAACAGAGGCCAAGGCAGGTTCCACGGACCCTTCCATGAACCGTGGAACCTTGCACTGATCATGTGGATAGCCGTGGAGCATTACATGACTTTGGAGTTACCATAGTAAATTAGTAAAATCACACAAGGAGAAGTTCACAGGACCCTCCACAGCTCATGGATCACACCATGGACCGTAAAGAGGGTTGTTAAGATGAAGAAGGCGGCTGATAATTGGAAATTTCTCAAAGCAAGGTTCATGCATCATAAACCCTACCACAGATCGTGTGGCCCATCATGGAATGAGTTGGACATGAAAAGCATCAAGTGGAGGATCACGAACCATTCACAGTTTGTGAAATGTGCCATAGTTCGTACAAATGCCTTTGGTCCATGCTAACTTTTATTTTTCTATTTTAATTAGGAGTAGATTTTTACCATGTATATATAGAATTTTTATATTCCATTTTTATTACTTATTGACTGCTGGAGACTAGAAACACACTAGAGAACACTATTTGTGATTATTTTCATTGAGCTTATGAAGTTTTTATCTTCTTTCTGAGATTTTAATCCAGTGATTTCTTCTATTATCAATTGTAAGTTCTTAATCACGATTTTATCTCTTGTTGTGGGTTATTTATGTTGAATATGCTAGGCTAAATTCAAAACTAGGGTTTGGAAAACCATAACAACTTAATAAAATAGACAAATTCGAATTAAAATTTAAGATTGGTCATTGCATATATTGTAATTTTCTTCATCTTAATTTCTTTCTTAATGAGTCGACGCACTAAGATCATACTTGTATTCATTGCTTGCCTGAGAGGGGTATAGTGATTAGGAAAAGAACTTTACAGATTTATGGAAGTTATGCATTTTGAGACCAGGAGGTGAGGAATGAAATACATCTAAGAAGACCGGGAGGTGAATTAAGTGTTAACTTGCTTGATCTTGTATGCAGTAAATATGAACGAATTCGTTAACTTAATTTAGTTATCAAGTTGAATGACATAGGGAACATAATCCTGGTGTCATAATTAATTGATTCAAATCAAATAATTAGTAAGTCATTCTAAGATTTTACATACTCTTGTTCTAACCCCTCCCCTTATTTACTTTGTGCACTTTTGTTTTCTGGAAGTAGACATTACATCTGAAAATGGGTGCTAATAGATATATTCTCATGTATTTCCTGTGGAATAGACCTCAACTCTTGTCGAGTTCTATATTCGATCAACAACTGTTTTACTGTTCCTTTTGGAGTGTAAATTTGGGCATATCATTTCATGGCCTTTTTCATTGTTCACATACTTAGTACATTCAAATATTCTAAGGCATACTTCTTGAGCTACGTTATTTTATAATATAGAGGAGGACAATTCTCTTACTCCTCATTCTCATGGCTAGCTTCAGAGTCTATTTTGAGGATCTAGTGGTGAGTCCTTATGCTTTGAGGGAGAGCCTATCACACTCTATTTCTTGACATATTTTGCTTATGTTGATATTTTGAGACAATTACATTATTTTCTTGTTGAGGGTGAGCTAAGACATGCCCTGTCTATGTTAGTCTAATAGAGGCATGTTGGAGATTTAAGAGTCTATATGGTCTTAGTTCCTTCCTTGTTATACTATGTTTCTTAGATTTTATGATTTTTTCCACATAATTGTTGCCCTATTTTTACCTTATGTATACTTGATTTGCTAAGTTGCTTGATCCTAATTGACATGTCATACCTAGGGGCTAGCTGGGGTCATGACATCTCTACTTGTGGAAACTTCCGTATTGACAAATTTCTAGTTCAGAAGGTCTGATCCATAAGTACCAAGTATAACTTGCACATTCTTTTATGGATCATAAAGACCCTCTTCGTGGATTGCCTTCCAATTTTCAATATTTTTCTAAGAGTTTGGGCATTTCATAAGCCCAACCACGATACATATTTCCTTTCACGTGCTCATCTTTTTCACTTATAATCAAATTACTGCAAATCCTTAGTTCCCAAAATTTTGATCCCCATCCATGACCACTATCTATGGGTCTTGGATCAAATTATGATTCATATAAGCTCCTCGTAGAATATAAAAAACGTTTATATATTGGGGCCCATCTATGACCCCTATCTATCGACTGTATTTTTATCTACAGTCTATAGATAGCCTTTATACAACCTGCATCAACAATTGATTTTCTATATTTTCTTCCTTGTTTTGACTTTTCAACTTATAGGATATTACATTTATGGCCTCCCACTTACTTCCTCTTATATTAGTTGACGAGGTCCTAGATTACCACATGACATGATCATCGTGTTATATGCTTCAGGTCTATGCATTTCTTTCAATTGTTATTGTTACCACTAAGTCGAGCTTTGATTATCATCTCACATGGTCCATAGTTTCTCTATTTAAGACGTTTATGTTCCTCTATTATGAGATCATGCTCTTCTATTATGAGGTGTCTAAGCTCCTTTATTTTAGACATTCATGTCCTCAATTATGAGATGCATAAATTTCTGTGTTTGGGGACCTTGAAGATCCTCTTTTGTGAAATATTTAAGTTCCTTTATGTGAGACATTCACATTCTTCTATTATGAGATGTTCAAGTTCTTGTAAATTATTTGTCACTATTAGTCAATATAAGATGTCTATGATACTCTACTTGAGATGCATATGTCCTTTAAATGTAATACTAGTATTCCTCTACGTGAGATGTATATATTCCTCTAATAAGATATCTACATTCTTTTAAATTAGATGATAGTATTTCTCTGTGTGAGATGTAAATGTTCCTCTGCCTTGAGATGCATATGTTATATGTGCTAGATCAATCACTTTAAAAGTATGACGATTATAATGAATCATGTGTAATATATCCTAAAAGTTATGATAAGGTACCCTAGAAATATTAATAGTAAAAATTACATAAATCCCATAGTATAAGATAAAAATTCCTAAAAATTCCACTCTTTCATAAATTTCTTAAAATCCCAGTTTTTACCAGTTATGTTGATACCAACAAAATGTATTGATACCTAACTTTGTTCTTCATAATTTAGGTAGATATCGCGATAAAAAAGGAAAACAAATTGTCGCACTAATTTGTGATCCCTTGAATCACGCCTAAATGTTCCAATTGCAGTAATCAAACCCAACAAATATGTAATAGACAATTTTTTTTCAAAATTCAAATTTAAAAACAAGAATCATACTACTTTGTTGACGCATCAAAATTGACGATCGGGGAAAACAAATTTTGACGATGAAAGTTTCAATATTGTTATGACATAGTGGGATCTGGGAGTTGGACATTGTTTATAGTCGATACAAAATCGACGAAATTGTTGTTGGAGATAATATATCATTTTCTAATCTCAGAGCTACTATTGCTGCAGAGTTAGGTGTCGACGAACATAGGAAGAAAATAGAAATTTGATACGTAGTTGAAGGTAATGCCTCTCCGCTTAGTATCGCAATGACATGGGGGTAAAGTTGTATGTAGAAATTAAGAAAAAGGAACTTGGGTTTGGTATGTACCCCTTATGCATTGATACCAGTAATTACGAAGGAGATGATACATCAATGGTTGATGCATCATGTGGGATGATCAAATCGAAAAGTATGGTTACTTGTTACGTACCTGATGTTGATGTGTAAAACATAATTTGTAATTCAACAAATGTAGATGTGAAGGTAAAAAATTATATACAAGGACAAAGTGCAACGTTATTTGATGTTATGGCAAGGTATAACTGCATAAAGGTTTCAACTTTAAGATTAAAAGATCCGACCGTGAAAGGTACGAAATTAGTAAATTAATTAGTGATGAAATAGTATTACAGTGCTTTTAATCTTTTCTGGTATCAAACAATTAATACTTGAAAAAAAGATATTATTGATTGCAATTTTGTTTTTAGTAATGTTGATATTTTATTGAATTTTTCTGTATTTTGGCAAAAATATTGCAGTTATATACTGAAGTGTGTCTCTGAGTCATCATGTAGGAAAAATATGGAGATATTTAAGATAAGATATTTCAATGATACACATACATGTATGATGAGGGAAAGACTACTTAACAAGGTTGAAGCAACACTTTCATTTGTTAGTGACGTAACTGTACCGAAGCTAGTCAATCACAAAAGAATTCACATACCAAACGATATAATTCAGGATTTTAAAGCTACTTATGGTGTTGCCATTCCATATCAAAAGGCCTGGGGTGCTAAGGAACAGAAATTGAATTTGTTAATGGGTAAGCCAGCAGATGGATACAGATAGTTGCCAAAATAAATGCACATGTTAAATACTTTGTATCCAAATTCCTAATAAGAATGCTCAAGTCTACTGAGAATGAGTTCATGTACCTATTTATTGTATCACGCCATTAATTCGAGGGTTCCAGTTCTGCAAACCAGTGGTTGTTGTTGATGGTGTGCATCTTAGTAGTGCTTATAAAGGGACATTCATATCGGCGAGTACACTTAATGGTGCAGATATTAAATTTTGTAAAATATTTTGTATTTGTGTCATGATTATGTATGTAAGAAAGTTATAAAAGCATGTCATATGTTGTTAAAGTTAAGTACTGTAAATTAAAAAAGTATTACTTTAATTTTGTTTACATTGTGGAGGAAGCATATTTCCTTTGGCATATGGAGTTGTTGATTTTGAGAACGATTCATCATGATCATGGTTCTTTCAACAATTCAAAAATACATTTGGAGAGAAAGAAAATCTATGTTTTGTATCACATAGAAACGAGAATATAATGAAGAGTGTGAGTGTTGTCTTCCCGAATTATCCACATTATGCATATATCTAACATCTTTGGAAGAATGTTTACATGAACTATAGGAAGAGCAAGGATGCATTGAGTAATAAATTCTATGTTATGGCTAAGTGTTATAGAATAGAAGATTTCAACAAAATAATGGCGAAGGTGGTTAAAATTGATCACTGGGTAAAAGAGTACTTGAAAAATATTGAGTATGAAAAGTGGTCAAGAGTACATGCACCCGCGAATAAAGGATGGTTGATGACTTCTAACATAGCCGAATGTATCAATGGTTGCCTTGTTGAGGCTAGAAAGCTGCCTATACTAGATTTTCTTGAAGAAACAAGGATTCTGTTTGGTTCGTGGAATTGCAAAAATAGAGAAAGAGCTTCATATACTAAAGATACCTTAGGTAGAAAATTTGAGGATATTCTGGTTGCTAATATGGAAAAATGTTCACATATGAAGGTATGCATTTAATCCTAATTTGTCATTGATTTCAATCTTATTTTAAGGTATCAGTGAGAACCTTTTGGTGCAGGTTGTTCCATCTTTGGAGTATATTTTTTCTGTTTACGATGGTGGTCGCAGGTGCATTGAGTGCATTGAAAGGAAAACTTGCAGCTGTAGAAAATTTCAAATTGATGAAATACCATGTCCACACGCAATTGCTATTTCGAAAAATAAAAATGTAGTTGATATGCATTCATACTGTTCTGATTATTATAGGCGAAAAGCCTTATCAAATACATATGAAGTGCCGATGGTGTCAATGCCAGATAGAGGAGATTGGGATATGCCTGGTTGCTTTATTGAAGAAGTTGTTTTTCCACTCAGTACAAAAGACTGCCTGGAAGACCAAAGAAGGGGAGGAAAAAGAGCGTTGGGGAGAATATACCTACAACTTCTAATTGTTGCAATACGTGCGGGCATGAAGGATATAATCAATGAACATGTAGTTTTTTTCCCAAAGAAAAGTGAATATTTGATCAATTGTTACTATGTTCTTATTTGTCCAATAATGTTGAATGGCAATAAATGCATTAATAAGATATGGAGCCTCTGCAGTTCGAATGCATCATTCTGGTAGTTGTACAATTCTATTTTCTATTTTTTTGGTATATGGCTAATTTAAATGAGTTGAACAACTAAAAATAAATTCTATTAAAATTTGTAATGTAAAACATATCTCTAAGTATTTCCTTGTATGTTACTGTCATTGTCATATATAATATGTATTCAACAAGTCTTGAAGTATCTAATTGTCAATTAGTTAGATAATTTGAATAATAAAGTCGTGTATTAGCATAATATTTCCAATAAAAATTGAGTTAGACAAGTACTCTATGCAGTTATGATATCTTTTAATAACAAACGTATTATAATTAATAATGTGATGCAAAATATAATATATTTTTAGACCATATTTTGTCAGGTATCATCTATTAAATTGCAGGTATCTGAAATCATGGATAAGTAAATCTTCTTTTAACACATAGCAAGATAAGTAAATTCAGGTATCAAATACGATAGAAAATCTTAAGTAATTATGAATACCCAGTTAATTAGACTCAATTATCATGCATAGAGAATAATTCTCAATTGTTTATCACAAAGTTGATATTACCCAGGCATCACATAATTATTTTGCAGATATCAATGACCATGGATATGTGCAAACAGAAATATTATTTTAATAGATACTAGTTTCATTGCATTCAGGTAACAAAAATAGTAAGTTTAACTTTAGTTAATATGGATTCTAAGTTAATTAGTCTCGAGTATCAAGCCAATCAAAATTTCTCAATTTTTAGACACAATATTAATTGGGTTTAATATGGATACTAAGTTAATTAGTCTCGAGTATCAAGCCAATCAGAACTCCTCAATTTTTAGACACAATATTAACTGTACCCAAGTATCATATATTTATAAATGAGATGTGAACATTAATGGAACAAAACAAAATTATAAAAAGCTTCGCCTTTCACTGAATGCAAATCAACATGTTGAAACAAAATCAGATAGTTCATTAAATACGACTTACATGATTCCCAAAGTATCAACAAAAAATAACAAAATGAGTACTAGTTGACACCAACCAAAAAAATAAGTGCAGTCATTTAAAATCTGCAAGCCATTGAGGATCACTAAGAGAGAATGACCAATTTGTCATTGTATAATTGTTGGTATGCATCCTTTGGCTTGTGGGGATTGTCGTTTTCACTAACATAGTCATCTGTAGTCTTGTCCATTCCATAATTCCACAAAAGTGCAACGTATCTTCTTCGAAGAAATTAAGCATCAAGTGCATGTGATGGAATAAATATCCCATTGCTTAAATATTCAGCATAGTTAGCAGTGAAGACGCCGCAATCACTGCATTTAGTTTATTGGTTTACTAATTAGAATGAGAGAAAAAGGTGTGCAGTTCATAAAAAATGAGCAAAACAATTTGCAGACTATCACTCTTCTATTTTAGCAATTCCTTTGACATATTCAACTCTAAATGGGTATTGTTGGCCAATCATACCACCCGTTGACTTGTCCTTGTATGCATCAAGACTGGCCCAATCAGTGCAATCAATTTTCTTAAAGAATTCACTATCCTCTAGGTATGTTGGCAACATCAGAGCAAGCTTTCCAATTTCAGTGGTTGAATTGTGGTGCCTTGATCCAGCAGATGAGTCATATACACGTATCAACCTCTCTTTCAATACAATTATAGCTAGCACCCAATGAAAATCGTCATCACAATTCACCAGAACATAAACTTCGTCAACTAAGTGTCATGGTGTGCCAGCTGGGATAAAATAGCATTTGATTACGTTAGTGACAGACCTCTCATTCTTTGAGTTAACAAATATGCGTGCAATGGATTCCTGAGTGCCAATTTCTTGTCATCCTTAGCGTCGTAGTACCTCATATGGGTGGCACTGATCTATTTTGAGAAGATACACATTGCAATTGTGTATCTGTAACGATCGCTGAATAGACTCTTTGATTTCTTCCTAAGGTAGTATAAAATAACGTCCAGGTACTGATTGTCATGATAATGTAAAAAAATGATTAGCCATTGTTGAAAAGTGTAATCAAATATAAGTTTAAACAAGTATTAGATAATTGGGTACAATTTTTTCAATCTTAAGAAGCTGAAGTTTAGTGAAATTGTAGGTGGGAGTGGTGTATCAATGGGATTAAGTTATGATTTCAGTTAAACAACAAGACCAATACTTCAAGATGTATTGGTATATATATCTTTTTAATGATACAAATAGCTGCAACATGACATTTAAAGTAGAATCAAGTGTTAATTAGGTATGAATTTTAAGATACATGTAATCTGAAAATCAATAAAAAGGGAGAAAATTGAAATTAAAACTGGAAAATGCGATTTCAAAAAATAGAATAATTGTTAAAACTAACCTCATTTGTTCAACACCTTTTATCCTGTGACATAAGGTAGAACCATTCTTTGCTGACAGGAGTAGCCACAATAAATTCGATCTTAGGAATCCCTAGTAAAGAGGACCTGGTACCATAATGATTGACATTTGCATTCCGATTCAAATATGAATATTTAATTAGTAAATCAATTAGAATGTTAAAAAAACACAATAAATTTTTAACAATGTGACTTACCTCCTTTGGTGTGTTAACAGTAACCCTTTTGCAATCCATGTATCATATTTTTTGATTACATCCATTGGAGCTTCGTAATAAATCCCATATCCGTCAAAAGGGTGTTCAGTCAAATCTTGTACTGCACTCTTTCCTTCCCTTTCTCACTTGACCTGAAAGATAAGCAAAATTGTGACTGCCGAAACTTCGATGGCCTCCGGCTACATTAGGGACGGGTGATTGTTGAATTATACAATACAATGTCTTTGCACTGTAATGTGGTAGGCAGCTGACAATCCGGAAAAAAAAGGAGTTCCGTTCGAGTTCTTCTTGGGTCCAAGTATTGATAGGTGTGGCTGTTATTGGGTCATCTAATTGGCGGATAAGTTCATCTATTGCCTCATTTGTTCCTTCAGAAAATGCAGAACAATCCTAAAATTTAGGATAAACTATTATTGGCAACTTGTATGAGAAATTATTGTACTAGTTTTCCTTTTCCATGAATACATATTACGTCGGGGATGTTCATGGCTGGTTCATTGTTCGACGCATTGTTAGTGGCTGTTGATGCACTAGAAACTCCTTCAGATCTCCCCACATGTGGTTTAGCAACTGACAGCTCAATCTGTGCACGTTCCTAACGCATGTGTTGCACCCCCACCCCACCAGTTAATTACCATTTACAGTAGTTTAGACAAAAAAAAGTACTTCGAGCTTTGTTAAAGTTATCACAAAATTCAAACCTTTATTCCTTCATCAGTTGGGACCTCGTTGAACAACACGTGTTGCTTTATTTCGGAAGCATCAATCTGGATGTACCAAATAAACACGAAGTTAGTTGTATATGAACATGGATCTATGCTTCTGATATTAATAGTAATTAAATCCAAAACTACGCTATAATTTATTTTTATATACTATTGATACCCGGATGTAAAGGTATCAAAAGTAACTGAAAATTCCGATTGTAGTAACATATATGTAGATAGTATTTGAACATAAGTATACTACACATGGATACTTGTTATTAACAATGAAAATAAGAATCAATAAACACATTCAAGATTAGTCTTTTAAGGTGTGTGTTACTTGTAAAGCGCGAATACAAACTTGAGTAACCTTTTCTGTGTTCTTATGTTCTTCATACGCAGAGACATGTTCAGAACGTTGGACAATAATAGGAGACTCAGCAACATTGGGACCAGGATCGAGTCCATCGCGCAGATAATGTGAGCTGATCCGATAAGCAAAACGCACAACCACCAAAAAAAAAAAAAATAGTCTAATAAAGTTAAATGAAACAAAAATAGATTTATTAAAAATAGTATCAAATTGCGCATTGTTCTTCAGTAGGTCTTGTGACAGCGTTGGCTTCTTTAACTCCGTGAGTGTCTTGAATAATCATATCATGCTTAGTTGCATCGCGCCTAGGGGATGGGAGATTGACCTCTTCAACGACGTCTTCATGTAATGTGATAAACTCATCACCAGCAGAAACGCTGACGTGCACGGGTTCGTTACTTGTGTCATGTGTCGTCGAATCATCAAATTCCTGCGCGTAGACTAAATTTTTGACAGTGATTGATACGAATTGTTATGTCATAACTCAAACAAGTATCATTTAAAAAATGCAACTTGTCAGCTACCAAATGGATCAAATAAAGAGATTAATGAAAGGTTTTAAAAATTAGAAATGGATGACATATATAATTAATACATTAATTACTTGATTCACGATCGACTGCATGTCTTATTATTATTCAACATTGACATCGGTGGCAGGTGCGTCCTTCTTGAATGAATTAACTTCATCCTGAATGGCTTTCAATGTCGCTTCGTGATGTGAATTCATCAGAGATTGAAGAACATTGAACTTGTCATCGACCTTACACAACAAAGACGACACAAGATGTAATTGTAAGTTGAAGTAATGATAATTTATCTTGTGAATGTACAAAATAATAGACACAATGCAGAGAAACTGAATACATATTTCATGAGAATATGCTTCAATCCATGTATATCTTCGCTTGGCATACGTTTTTCAATGGTCGATGTCTGTGGAGGACAGCAGCTTGAGTGGTTTTATTTCCTGATTCATCATGCATCTGAGCAAAATGTACAGATTTGATTGGTTTGGCCAGAACAAGTGTCGTAGTATCTGTTGGTTGCACTGCACTGTTTTTTAGGCTGAGGCGAAGCTAACACAACACAACTGTTCTTAGACTTCCTAAGCACTTGTACTGATGGTGCAGACGTGAAGTCCTCGTATCCTAATGGCTCGCGATCTTCAGAATAGCTTTTCATTATCGGTGATGAAACTTGGATACCTGGTGGCATGGTTTCAAGTGGTTGGACGGCCCTATATTTTTTGGGCGGAGACGAAGCAAATGTAACACAACTGCGCATA